>CM050415.1:18224070-18474070 GCA_027564155.1 Gymnocypris eckloni scoliostomus
CATGTTAAGACATTTAAGTTTCATGTTTTTATCAAGAATTAAAACATGGAAGAATTGTTCACAGTAAGTTCATTAAGATGGATATAGAAAACAGTTTTTTTTTACCAGTAAAATAATATTTATGGAATAAATAATAAGGAAAAAATATTTAAGGGGGTCTAGCACTTTTCTGATAGGAGGGGGAACTCAATATTATGATGGATATTCCAGTTTCCACAATTGTGTGGCTACAAAGTAGTTCTAGTTTTCATTGCATTACATGTCACTTCTCCACATTATTTCAGATGAACAGAATTTCAAAGATGTGTACCATATCAAAAGAACCAAAAAGCTAATTGTATGTCAACTTCGAACTTTTCCAAATTTGCACACAATTTATTCTGCAGCAGAAAGCTGAATGCAGCGACTGTCTAGCCTAAAATACTGTAATTACATCTAAAAGACTTGATTTTATATTTATTATTTCATCATTATTAGATTAACATTATTTTGTAAGTCGGTAAATGGTAATAGTAAGTGTCCAGCATTGCATAATTTTTCGTGTAGGTGTAGAAGGCTGTGTGTCACATAAACTCTCACTTTAGCTTTGATCTTGGGATCAAGAACAGATTGTGGTTGAAGGACAGTTCTGGCATGTAGCTTTTACTCAGAAGGGAAATTCCAGAACACTACTTGAGCTATTTTTGGTTTCCAACATGTGTCTGGTCAATGCAGGACCACTGCTTGTGCTTTTGATAAAGCACACTACCAGAAGGAAGCTTGTTAGACTTTCATGTTGTTGACGTCTGCAGCACAAGGCTCCAGCTTCTAGTCACCGATGCTCCTCTAGTGTGCACACTCAAGTAGTCATAGATGCTGCAATCGTAGTTACTCAGAGTGACCTGAGTGTCTGTGATTGTGTATAATGTGCACCATAACATGAGAGAAAACAAGTCTTTAAGGCTGTGTTTCCACCTGATATTAAGATGTGTTTTTTGTGTTCCAATTACAAGTGTTTAGCGCTAAATACAGATGGAAACAGGGTCTTAAAGGTTTTGTCATTTGATCACTGAAACCACACATGGAGGTGGTCAAAAACACGTGAAGTGTAAACACTCTGAATGTGTCCCAGACCACAAACACTGCATACTTGCCATCCACTCACCTAACACGTGATTGTGCTTGGACGTGTTCAAAAAGTGCACCAAAACAAGTACAGAATTTAAACTTCACAAAACATGGAAGAAATTAACCTTCTTTTCCTTTTCAATCTCTTCCTTTCCCACTAACTTGGGTCACACTTTATTTTAAGGTGATATTCTTGCTATTAAAGTATTAACCATGACTTTTGCCTCAAACATTTACTGCTTATTGATAGTTAGTTATGTAGTTGCTAAGTTTAGGTATTGGGTAGAATTAGGGATGTAGAAGAATATGTGCTTTATAAGTACTAATATACAGCTAAAATCTGAGAATTGGTGCCTATACTAAAGTAGATTTAAAGAATATATAAAGTGTTTTATTTGTAAGATGTGTAACAAAACTTAGTTCAATCAGTCATATATGTAGCACTCCTGTGAAAATGAAGTAGAGTGTGACAAAATATGGGGGGAGTGTGTTGATGAAATCTGAACACAAGTGGTCAGTGGAGACACATTAGAAAAGCATGTTAATGCCAGGGGGAATTGGGAATGCAACTAGCTTGTGTGTAGACACAAATGTAACTGTTTTGACACATAACATGTCTTTATCTCAAAATGAAATAAAACCACTTCTCATAAAGAAACAAGAACATGGCCTTCTTTTGAAATACCAAGTGAAATACAATCTGCATACAACATCCTTCATTCTTTCAAGCAGACATATTTATTTATATAAATTAAAATTAGATTAATCCTTATTAGGGCTACAAGTGATTCACTCAAGAGCAGTGAGTGATTTTCTCTTTCTTTTGTTGATTCATTAACAATAAGAACACAGAAAGCAGCAAATAAATTAGTCTGATGTCCCTTTAAGACCAACTGCACATGCATTCCACTTAAGATGTAACCGGGTGTGTTTACATGAATACTCGTCAAAACTAACAACTTGAGATCATTTTTTGTGTATCTTTCTGTCTTTGTGTGAAATTCGGCCTTTTACGTTCAGAAAACCGGACGAATTAAGTGAGGTCCAATATTGTCAAAACTGAAATTTCCTGGCTTTTTTCATGATAACAGAGGTCTAGGGGCTATGTAACTACTATGTAAGTTTCAAAACAGTCAATCCACAAATAAGTGCACACAGACTGCATAAAGTAGCGGTGATTTTTTTCACGAGCGCATGTGACTTCCGTAAAAATCTGATGTCAGAACTACTCATTCACTGCCTTCAGTCACCATCCCGAGCACCACCCACCGTCCTTTTGCCAAACCCCCAGACAGCATCGCATCCATGCCATTGATGAGCAACAACAACACGGAAACATGCCGAAAAGGTTAACTTTAACGGACAAAACCAGATCGGCCGACCTTTAACATTACATTCTCTCAAAGGATGGACGATCTGATTACTGTTACTATGAGGTGGATCACGTCTAACGTGTAGTAAAGACAAACTCACCGTGTCTATCTAGTCATGATGAAGATCTAAATACATTTACATTTCAGCAGGCAACTATTTTTACAGCTATATTATTATTCCAGCCACAATTAATCACAACAATTTATATACAATCAGTGGTGGACAAAGTACACAGATCAAGTACTTGAGTAAAAGTACAGATACGTATAATAAAATATTACTCCAGTAAAAGTAAAAGTACTGCTTTTTCAATTTTACTCGAGTGAAAGTACAAAAGTACTAAATTTTTTATGTACTTAAGTAAAAAAGTTCTTATAGACAGATTTATTTTGCAATTTTATATAGACTTTATTTAATTTTATATTAGCACATATTTTTATAATCCTACTGCCCAAAATACCTATGTTTTTCCCAAAATAACCACTATAGAGTCAAGATATATATTTTGTTGATATGGACTACGTTGATGAGAGTGATGTAGTAATGTTCACTGTGAAGCTTACACTGCCATGTACCTGAGAGAAAACTGATTTCACCATCTAATCTTCACCAGTAAGAAAAAAGTGTTTTAGAACTTGTTGTTTTGCAGAACGTCAGTTATATATGACATGAGAATTAGGCCTGAAATTAGGAAGAACATTTTAAGGAAAATATAATTATATTTTCATAATGATTTTTTTTCTTCTCAAACTTTGTCTGTGGTGTAAAAACACCCCTGGCCCAATGCCCCCGGAGGGCATCACTTCCCACTCTGATAATTACTGTAGTTACTATGTTCTGAACATCACATCCTTTCTTTTTCCCTCAGATGGAATCTATCTAGGTGGCTGAATAAAGATATTTGGACTTTATATCTAAAAATGTCCTCAACTTAGCACCAGCAAGCTTGTTAGCTTCAGCTAACAATATTTACTTATTTTCAGTATGGTTATGAATAAACATTCATATCTGTCTACTCGGCTAGTTGATCTAAACAATATAAAAATGTATACTGTTGATAAACAATATAAAAACAGACGTCACATAGGTCTAAATGCATAGCATTTTAATAAAACTGCTAACGTTACAGCAGCGGGGAATATGAACGTGCATGAGTTATTTTATTTAATCGGTGTTATTTTAATGTTTTGTTTTTGACCTAAAACATAACGTTAGAGACACTGATGTTGATCTGTCTGCATTCAATCATTTCAGTGGGCTTAAATAGATCACCCTTTACAGCAGATTTAGTTCACAAACAACTGACAGTTTTGACCTAAATATTATTTTCAGTTACAATAATTAATCCTAAAATTCGACATTAGTAACTTACTTTTCACAGCATCAGTAGCGCGCGCTCACAAGATCTCCCGGTTCTTTACTTGTGAGTTCAGTTCACTGAAGAAGACTCGCTCTAAACGGATCATTTGAATCAGTGAGTTTTCGACTCGAGAACGGCTGCTATCGGATCATTGCAATTTGTGAGTGAATCGTTTGTTGCGATTTGCGAACCGATTGAACAGGTTCATTGAAAAGAATCAGTTTGTTCATGAATCAGACACCGCTTCTGCGTCTCGGAGCACGTGATGTATTATAAGGAGTAACGATATGTTTTATGAAATGTAGTGAAGTAAAAAGTACGATCTTATGCTTTGGAATGTAGTGAAGTAAAAGTAAAAGTTACTCAAAATAAAACTACTCCAGTAAAGTACAGATACTTGAAAAATTTACTTAAGTACAGTAACGAAGAAGTTTTACTCCGTTACTGACCACCACTGTATACAATTACAAATGATTATATATAAATCATCAGTTTGTTGTTTTACACACATGCACACAGACATTATTTCATACACAGCATATTCGTGAGATGCAAGAAATCTTCAGATGCGCCCATAACAACAAAAGACCAGACTTTATTGAACCTTTTCTGTAAGAAGTGTGCGCTGCAAACGCGAGTATTATTACCGATCGTTTGTGTCCAGTCCACTCGTTTTATCTCGTTTAACCACAGCTATCATCGTTTGTTTTGTCTGGCAGTGGCAGCAGGTATGCGATCAAATTTCTAATTTGAGACTGTATTACATCGATTCTGGCACCCAACATCACAACAAGATGATATTTTAAGCTGCACTGGTTTGAATGGGCCGCCTCCTTTGTTTTTCTTCCAGCTTAGCGCGGTGACATAATTGTGACGTTGGTCCTACATGACCCTAGTTACCTGTGGTTGCCCTAGCTGCAAGGCCACTCAAAAACAACAGGTCAATCAGCGAGAGACCTCATGGATGAAATTAAAATCACAATCAATGTCTTTGGACTCTTGGACATTTAGAGTAGATATCACAACTTTGCTACCAGAAATCCCATGTGCCCTTTGTTGCTTCTGTCCTTGCAAAAGTTCCTGACCATCACAGAATAAGACCTTACCACATATTCGGCATTTTAAGGCAAACAAAAGAAAGCCAAATTCAAATGAGAATATGCGTTTAAGCTCTTTGACAAAGCATGACAAATCAAAGTTGCACTTTGTAGACTTCTAGGCTGCTTGGGATTGCATGGTAGACTGGTTCAGAGATTCGAGTGGACAGATGAAATGTAAGGATCGACAATGCACTTGGCACGTGAGCCAAACTATTATGCATGCTTGCAGAACCTCGCCTAACGTATCTATCGAATTACCTGATATACATAACACCCTTTGATTACCATTCGACAATAAAAGTATTCTGCTTCATTGTATTGCATGAAAGTCTAACCTGTGTAAAAACTTAATATGTATGGAAAACCTATGTACAATTGTCTATGTTACTCCTCTTTGCCCTTCAAATCTCACTGTCCCTTACTATTTTTCTTTTTTTGGACATTCCTAATTTTTCCTAAGAGGAAAGCAATCAGAATGTGATTATTGAATTCCTGATATGATTCTCCCTCGTTGTAAACGCTGGTTGTGTTGGCATGACATGTGGCATGTTGACATGAAGCGTGTGCTTCGTTTAGTGCCCTCTTGACGAATGAAACTGAATATAAGAATGAAGTGTTACGAGCGAACATTTTCGCTGATCGACAGTATTACCGAACATCATTGTTCTCCTGTTGATTATTGAGCTTGCAGCAACAAGAACGGGCACTCACTGTGAAGTCTTAACGACATTTAAAATGAACTGAAATCGATACGCCATTGATAAGACCGGAAACTCTGAGATTAGGACAAACTGAGAATGCCTTTATCAAATTTAAAGGCACATATGCTGCCTTTTAATAGGTCACAAGTCTTCTGAAGAAACTTTAAACTTCCTGCAACCACAGGAAGTTTGGTGTTTCCTGTTCTTCTTTCTAATGTTATGGACTGACATTAATGTTCTCATACGTTAATATCATCAGCCTGACACTTTCACTCGCACAATCGTTCGCCGTTTGATCCCAACATGTTTTACTTTCCTCTGCTGATCGCCGTAGTTCAGCAGAGAAAGCACTTTGGCAGCTCTTCCAATACCGTTCTAATGTATTTTGGTTTTTCTTCCTTTCTTTTTTTTAATGCATGAAGAGTTTAAGCCTGTGTGAGCTTCCCTTTCACTCCGTTCAATGTAAAACATTGCCTACCCTGTGGAACAATGTTTGTTTTATATGATAAATATATGACAGTATGTATGTATCTGTGTACAGTATGTATGTATTATGTATAAAATGTCTTGTGTGCAATAGTCTTGTGTTTTAGTAGCAAGCTACCTGTGCTGAATCGGTACAATCCCAAACACTAATGTAGGTACATACACATTAGTTCATTCCTTTTTTTAAATAAAAATTAATTGAATACAAATAAAAAGTGTCATTTGTTGTTGTTCTCGGTTTTATATTTTTCAAGGTTGTGGTTGAAAGTATCTAGATAGTTCCACACATGCTTTTACCAATTAGCATACACCAAAAAGTGTAACTTCAGAAGTGGTTCTTGTGTGCGTGACAGAAGTGATTAATGCCACTACGTAATTTGTTTTGGATTTCAGTCCTACGCAGTATTGAGTTAACAATCTGAACACAAGAGCTTTATCCCTCATATTACAGAAATCTGACTACACAATAAAAAAGGGAAACTAAATGCTAACATGCACGAACATGGTTAAGGCCCGACTCGCTAGGACATGAATCTGTTCACAAACAATATTGCTTAGAACTGCTGGCCTTGATTTCTAACAGTCCCATAAGTGCCAGATCCAAGTTTTGTGGGAGTGCAGATGTTTAGCCGAAGGGTTTTATAGGAAAGAAGGGAGTGTGATGAGAGTGGCACTATGGGAAAGTGGTGTCTGGCCTCCCATTGGATGGGTCGGCATGACCTTAAAAAAATATATATTGTGAACTCTAGCTGAGTGGGTTTAAGGATGGTCTGGCCTGGTTGTTGTCAAACATCCAGAATTCCTGGGTGGGAACAGCAATCTGTCCTGGGAGACAGCACCGCTGGGAATATGGCCAAGAGTTAGCAGGAAGTGACATCAGCCATACTGAAACAGCTGCAAACATGTACAGTCTTTGTGATTAATGACCATTCTGTACTCTCACTCCACCCGGCATATGTGAGAACACATTTGTTCTGAGAAGCCATAGCAGTAACTACAACTGCCTGCCAGAGTGTCACCTTGTGGTCAGACCAAGAACAGATTCTAACGTTATATGTTAAAAACTAAATGTACTAGTCTGTTGCGCCATCTGTAGGATAAACTGAGAAAGAAGAAAACAGCCATTGAAGCATTTCTTCCTTTCTTAATTATATTTTTGTTTTCTTACAAAAAACAATATAAAGTTCATTTAATTTTAAAAAGGTGGAAGATGTGTCACATACGTTTTTGTTTATTTACACATTTTAGTAATTTAATACATTATAATATAATACAGTTGAATATAATGCAACATTTGCTTTTGGTCACAAAATAAAAAATAGAGTAGTCTAAAATTAAAATCTACACTAACTTTCATCTGCTATTTCTTTATTAAGTTATGCTATATTTGTATACATGCGTAGATGTTATGGTTTTGGTTTATGATCAAATTAGTTATAACTGAAAATAAGTACATCTGTGTGACATCTTTTCTTTTGGATAGTTCAGTATTCAAATTAAAACACATTTGAACAAACTTGAACACTTTCTGAATAAACATGCAGGAAATGCTGCTGTTACTGTTTCTCTACTGTGTCTTAGTGTTACATTGATTACGCATTGATTTTTGGGTACCTTTATTTCAAAGGACTGCATCTGTATTTGTTTTTTTAAAGGTAATTTTTTTACTTTATTAAATATTAAAATTATTAAAAATAAAGGTGCTTCAAAAGGTTCTTTAAGCGATGCCATAGAAGAACCATTTTTGGTTCCACAAAGAACATTCAGTTAAAGTTTCTTTAAAGAAGCATCTCTTTCTTACCTTTTTACAATCTGAAGAACCTTCTTTCACCACAAATAACCTTTTGTGAAACAGAAATATTAAGATATTAAATATTGCAGATATTAAAGGTTCTTTATGGAACCATTTAAACAAAAAGGTTATTCTATGACATCATGAAGCGCCTTTATTTTAAATATACAGAGATAGAGACTCAAATGTAAGGTCATGTAGTCAAAGCATGATCTATTGATTCTACCACTTATTTATATTACATATGATCTGTATATATTTACATTCATTTAAAATAAATGATTTATAATAACTGTTAAACTGAAATTTCTTGTATGTAATTGATTAATAATAATATAAATAATATAATCATATCAAATAACTCTAAGTGATTATCATTAAAGCCAGACAATTTTTTTGCTCACATCTGATTGGTCCAATTTCTGTTTGAGATCTCTAACTCAGAACATAACCTGTCCCGGAGCAAGGTGGAGTGTAAGTTACTATGGCAATAAACATAGTTAAAAACCAAGCCACTTTCATGGTACCTTAACGCCAGGATTGGTGCAAACTAAACTGAAACTTACCTGGCAAACCAGCTAATCCAGCTTCATGGTACAGGCCCTGGACAACTTCTTTACAGGTGTGTTCGACTTGAAGCAGAATGATCAGACATCTGACGTCACTTAAAGAATGGCGCTTCAGCCAGGTTTAGTTTATCCAGAGGAGTGAGACCAGGGTGTCCCATTTCTCTCTACTTACTTCTTCTTTGTGTGCAGCTAAGGTCAACATTTCTTTGGGAAAGTGGTTTTCGGGGTCTCCATAAAGCAGATCGAGAAATATGTATTAGTCAATTAGCAGATGACATCACCTTATTTTTAAGAAATGCTTCCCAAATCCCTTTAGCAATGAATTAAATAAAAAATGTCTCTAAAGCTCCGGGTCTTAATCTAAACATCAGTAAATATGAATTGATGTCTATTAAAGATTGTACAGCACCCACATTTTTAATATTCCAGTTAAATCTGAAATTACATACTTATGTGTTGCGATAACTAAAAGATCAAATATGTACCATAAACTTTGACCCGGTTATAATAAAAGCACTGTTTGGTTTCTTTAACAAAAATATTAAATTAATGAATATTTTATTATTAACCTATTATTACTTTAGCTAAATTTCATATTCACTCATCAAAATCCTTTATTTATTGTTTAAAAAAAGAGGTTCAACAGTATATCCAAACTATTTCATCTTCCAAGAATCTTAAAGCTCTCAAAACAGTTAATTTATTTCATCTTTTTAATTTATTCTGTTAAAGCTTTGTTTTGGATTATTTATTGTTACATGCCTCTAGAAATTGTGCTTTGCAGGTGATGTCACCTGTTTGTACATAATGTTGTTATTCTCTGTACTTTTATCTTTGGTACCTTGGCATTATTATTATTATTATTATTATTATTATTTTAAGTGACGTCTTTAATGAAATAAACAGAGTTATTCCAAGAGGATATTTTATTGTAACTCCATCCTAAGGGATGTTCATTGGAGAAAAGCATGGCTGCTTCATTACAAATGTTGTATTTCAAACAAGGTGAGAAAGATTCACCTGAAGATTTTACACAAAATATATCCAACTAACATGTTACTCTCACACTTGATGGATATTGGGAAAGAATATTATTTTTGTAACAGCTGTGAGGAGTCTGTATGTCTTCTGTTTGTTGATTGCCAGAGTGTACCATCATTTTGGAAAGATTGTTTTTCAGTTAAAATTAATCTAATAATTACTCTGAATGTGAAATAAATTATTTCTTACTTTGAGAATGATGATAAAAATGTTCACAATTTTGTACATTTAATCATCCTGAATGGCTAATTTTTCATTCATAAATGTAGATTGTCAAAATATCCTCCCTAATACAAGGTTTTCTCTAACGAACTAACGTTGTTAATGAAGTCTCTTAAAGTTGTGAAAAATGAATATTGTAAGATATTACGAATCTGTATTTGGCGTCTTGTGAATGTCATATTTGTTGTTTTTGTTATTTTTGTTTTGTTCCTCAAACAGCTTCGGAACTTCTGTTTTTGATGCCTGTTTTTCTGTAATGTTGTTTTCATGTTCTTAATAAAAATAAAGCCCATCAGATACCACGAGAAAACAACAAATTGTGCCAATATACACTCGCAATGTGATATAATACTACCAAAAATATATATAATCCCAACATTTAACTCCATACTGAAATCCCAGATAGCCAGACAATGAAAATATAAATAAATAAATAATGTTTGGGCCGCTTTGAGCATGGAGACTGTAGTATTTACACAGTAAGTTTGAACACGTTTAGCATGTTTAATATGAATAAACGGCTGAGGTAATATTCTCAAGTGAAGCGGGCTGAAGATTACACGGACACTTCTGACCAAAGAGTGAAAGATACCAACGAGATCGCGTTATTCACACTCTGCTGATGAACATGATATCATTTCAGTTCTGTTGCTTGAATATAAATATGGCGAAAAAGACACTCAAAGTGCTTGCTTTTTAATTCCATACGAAATGCGTATTTATCATCCATTTCTACTTGAATACAATCTATTTAAAGTGTTTATAGAAATATGACAACAATCACATATCTCACACAGAGATCGCACTGACATAGTAAATGCCGTGCATAATTTAAATACATAATCGCATGAAATCAGACCCTTGGAATGGACTGAGCCCTTGATCACTTACACAGAGTCCGCTATAATGTTGGTTTACTGTTTACATTTCCCCCTTTACGAATTTGTTTGGTGTAGCATTCTATGTGTATAATAGTTATGCTTGGGCTGTTATAAATGTAAAAATAAAAAATATATATATTATAGAGTTGTTTGGGGTGGGGATAAATTAAACGCGATCTGCCTTGACATCGTAATCATGTTGCATTGTGTTCTATGGAGCGGCCTGAAGTGTACATGAAGCAGATTCGGTCAGAATCGAGGGATCGAGAGTCTGTCCGTAAGGTTCCCTCCTCCACTTCGCGAAGTGGAACGCACTTTAAAATGGCAGCGGGGATTCCCCCATGAAGAAGCGCTTAGGGAAGTTTGCGAGTGAAGTGGAGTGGAACACAACCCAGTTCTGCGCAGATTTTGCTCATCAAACTGCGCAGCGCCGCTTCAAGTGCGCTTCAAGCCCTTATGTTTACAGACGTGACGTAATGACGCAGTGGAATGCTCAAATTTCCCGCGAAAATTTACCCGTCCCACTCAAATTAGAAAAGATTATTATACACTAACCGTTGTGAATCGGGCTTAAGTAAGGTGATTGTTTTGAACAATGCTGGGTTATGTACTTGCTCAAATATTAATTTCGGATCATTTTAACCAAAAACAAAGTTACGGACAGCAGCTTTAAGCAATATAACACTGTTATTCAAATACATTCTAAATATACAAACTATATCTAAACTATATAAACTTAATTTAAATAGACCAATCGAACTGGTCGGCTCGGTGTCAGATCGGTCACCAGCAATTTTAAATATTTACACGGGAAGAGTTAATGAAAACGAGGAGTGAATTTGCACCCCTGAGGCAAAGCATAATGTGGTACATTCCATGTAGGTTGAGTCTCTGAAGCCGTAGAAGGGGTGCACGCGAAACTAATCATTGAATACAATTTAAGATATCGTATTATTTCACTCTTAACATTTATATTTCAAAGTAATAAATGATTTTCATATACTCAAAATAATGTATCTGAATAGTTTTAAACCAAACTAGAAACGCACAACTCATCTGACACATTCGACCCCCGTAGGCCTACATTAAATTAGTGGTAGCGTCCAACTCACCCGCATTTCCGCGCGAAAAAGAGGCCCGCGCGTATTTCTCAGCTGATAGAGACAATTGATAAAGCCCTCCAGTGAGCGCTGCTGTTGGCACCGCCAAATCTTAATCACCGTTTTTATCTGTTATTGTTTTAAATCGTGTTTTTAAATAGTCATTTACTTTGATCAAACTCGAACTTGAAATGCCTACCAGGACCTCATTGTCTTTACCAGAGGATGTCAAGGAACGGTACGGTGCTGTGTTCGCTTTAATGCAACTATAACGTTAGACTGTGTTTCATAGTTTGCACATTCGCGGGCTTTGTTAGACGTTGATCACGTCACACAACCGCCTCCGTTTGATGTGCTGTTCGGATATGTAAAACACGTTCAGTTTTTACTCTAGTTAGCATTTAGCCGTGCTACAAATGCTGTAAATGTTACCCGCCATCAGCTCGCGTGTGTGACGACTGGTTGTTTTGATACGAACGGACTCGCAGGTGTCACTGACTGCATTTGGCGCCAAATAAACATGTGTCCGAGTATAACGTTATCTCTGCATGTCTCCCTCTTCTCAATCACTGCACAGACTCATAACTGAGTCCTCCTGCGTTTAGTGTAACGTTAGTTTATTCACGACAAGATCATCAGAAGTGATGTTAATTACAAAATAAACACAGACTTTCTCTGCACGCGTGTGTGCTTGTTTACTAATGTCATCCTATTGACTAAAACTGTCAGCTGAGAATAAAACTATAAATGTTAAGATTAAGTGTTATTGCATGTCGAGTCATTTTGATGTTAGGTGGTAACGAGATGTTTACCTTCATTTTCCCAGGCTGCAGGTGCTGGATGAAGGTGGGGACAGTTTGTCAGATGAGGTGAGGGTTGTTGGTGATTTTTACATGTAACGTAACGTTAGGCATCTCCCAGAAATGTGGCCAAAAATATGCCCTTAATGTATTGTACGTTAGTAGTTTTATAAGTCTTAGTGCTGCCTTACAGTGGTGACAAAATAGTTTGAACACCTGACAGATGTGAAAATATTAACTTTTTTTTGCCTCCAAAATGATTTAATTTCATAATGTTCATGAAACATGCAGATGGTTGTTCTAAGCACAACAAATATCAGATGAAGTGAGTCGTACTGTTATCCACTTGATTTTTTTTATTTTATTTGGTATGTCCACCTTTTGCAGCGGTTACTGCAGCACATATCTTTGGCATATCAGTATATTACCTGAGAACGTGAACACTAATGTTATCCCATGCCTTCTGCATCTCAAGCCAAAGGCTTTATAGATCTGTCCGGTTTATTTTCCAACTCGCCCCAAATTTACTCAATGACTTTGAGGGGGGCCAGTCCATCATTTTCAATATTCCTGCAGTTTCCTTTTGTCGCAGGTAGTTCCGACAGTGGTTCGGTTTATGGGTATTGTAAAGGCCAATTCAATAAAAACAACAGAAACCTCTTACATATACCAAGTGTTATAACAGTTTTGGCCACCACTGTATATCTGGTCCAGCACATCCTCTTAATTTTGTTTTTGCAAATCGTAATGTCACAATGCAAAATCACAAAGTCTTTAAGATAATGAGAAACATGCATTAGATTTATGTGTGAACTTTATTATTATAAGATTTTTTCCATAGGACTGGTTATCGATTCAGATGTCTCGATTTCGATTCGCAAACTCTCGATTCGATTTTCATTTTTTTTATTAGATTCAGTGAATATAGTTTTAATATAAATGCAATTGATATTTAAAAAAAATATATAACCGTAAACATCAGTTTATAAATGATGAATTAATAAAGAAATTAAGAGCCACAGGTCTGCATTTTAAACCTATTCTTTTTTTTAAGTTTTTTAAACAAAAATAGGTCCTTATAAAATTATCTTAATTTTTCTGGTAATCATATAAAGCATAAAACATTTAAATTTAATTTATCCTAATCAAATTGATCATAATTTATCTAAAAAAAAACACTTTTTATAATTAAATCCCTTTATTTTTTGGCAAACAAAGTGCTGCACAACAGAGGTTTACTGTTAAAATGAAAAAGAAAACAAATGTGATTATTCCTTAAAAAAATCTATATTTATTATTAGTAGTAGCATTGTTACATTGAGTCTTAAGACTGCTAAATTGTAATGTTTCTGCACATTAAACTAAACTTTTATTTTGACGGGTTGCCGTGAGGAACTTGCAGCTGCTGTGTATGTGATATGATGGTAGATTTTGCAAATTAAACGGTAAAATGTAAATGAAGTGACTCTCAGAGCAGCTGGAGATGATATTCTTGTTTTATCGTCCAATAGTGAGACTGCAGAAGCTGAAAACACAGCGAGCGTCATCCGTGCTTTAGTGAGTGTAGTAAACAAAATAGTGCGTTTACTTCATCCGCTATGCATTCATTGCAGAAATCATGGCGTCTTATGCGTGATGTTAAATGCTTCTGCAGACTTGTAGTATTACTATATAATTTCACCTGAGCATTGCATATCATGCATATGGCTTTGTTCTTGGTTCTTGTAAACAGTGTCTCCACCATGATAAGCTCTGAATGAATGCCAGGCTTTCTGTTGTAACATTGCGCAAGGTAAATAAAGTGACATCTAGTGGAGAAGACTAATGATAAGATTCACATTAATCAGATCTTGTTTTAAATGTTTGCTGAAATAAATACCGGAAAATATTTATTCACGGCTTTTGAGAATCAATACAGAATCGACGTCATAAAAAAAAGATTAATCTGAAAACAAATGGCAGCCCTGTAGCTCAAACAGTAGAACATGGCAATGCTAAGTTAATGGGTTTTATTTCCAAGGAAAGCAAGAATTGATAAAATGTTAACGTGTTCCTTGAACACTTGATTTATAGCATCTGCCAAATGCATGAGTGAGTTTCTGTAGCTTGACTGCAGTTTGTTGTTCATTGTGTAGGCGTGTGTAAAGGAAAAGCTCAGGTTACTGCAGGAGTTCCTGCTCACTGATACTCAGGACCAGCTCAAAATCCTCGAGGACAAGTTAAAGAGCTCCGAGCTTTCCACTGTGAGTTATGCTGCCCTTTCAGTTCTCCCGTCCACAACAGATGAGCACTTGTGCTTCAACTTGGGAGTGTCTTTCTGTTCAGGAGGTTTACATGTCAGAGGTGAAGGTCGTGCTGAAGAAAGCTCTGGGAGTTGTCAAGGAGGATGAAGTGGAGCAGAACGGACATTCAAATGGCTTCTCTGAAAACGGGTCTCACAAAGACGAGGGCGAGCAGGAGAGAGCCATGGATACTCAGGAGGAAGGAGATGCCATAAAGTCTCCCAGCGCCTCAAAGGGAAGGGGCGGCCGTCGCAGTAAAGCAGACTCTGAGCCCAAGAGTGAGTTGAAGGGGTTTACAGCTTTTAACTACACTCCATATGTTACAACTGCTCTACAATGTGTGCTGGATGTAGAATATTTAGTCTTTATTAATGGTGTATTTTATTCCCCTACAGAATCTCCAGTCAGTACCAGGGTCACGCGTAACTCTGGAAAACAGCCAACTATCCTTTCCATGTTCTCTAGAGTGTAAGTTAACATTTTAAGTGTTGTCCTCTTGTGCTAATCTGATGTGAACGGCTTGGGCAGTTGAAATCTGAGTCTGTTTTAGTCTTTGGTCACTTTATAAATGGGTGTTGTACCTTCCAATAGCCCAAAACGCAAGTCTGATGATTTGAATGGAGAAGCCACAAATGGTGAGGCAGAAGTTAAGCCTGAGGAGGATGTTACAGAGGAGGTAAGGGTTTGAAAGTTAATGCGGATTTAAGAGATCCATGGAAATATTTTTACAATTTAGTAATCTTCCCCTGGTCAAGGTCCATGAAGAGAAACGTCTTAAAACAGAAGCTGAAAAGTGAGTTCCACGTTAAGTCAAATTAAACCAAGATATATCTCCCCATGTAATGAATCTGTGAGGTTAAAAAATCCCATTCCCTACCTCTTTCAGACCTGATACTGAGAACACTACTAATGGCAAGATCAAGCCTGTGTCCGCAGCTGAGGTGACGCTCATTTCATTCCACTTTATGCTGCTGCTTTAATTTAAATGCACCAAATGAATCTTATTAATCTGCATTGTAGACCCCTCCACCAAAATGTCCTGACTGCAGGCAGTATCTGGATGATTCAGACCTCAAGTTCTTCCAGGGAGATCCTGATGATGCCGTGAGTTATGCCTTGAGCTGTTATGTAGTGTTTTTTTTTTGGCTGCTGCTAATCAATGTCTCTTTAATTAGGTGTATAAAGGAATAGTTCACCCCAAAATGAAATGTATCAGTTACCCACTCATGTCGTTCCAAATCTGCAAGTTTCTTTGTTCACCACAAAATAACATTTTGAAGAACCAAACAGTTGTTGGTCCCCAATGATATCCAAATTAGGGTAAGAAATACTATGATAGTCATTGGGGCCCATCAACCGTTTTATTACCAGCATTCATCAAAATATTTGTTCAACAGAAGAAAAACTCTAATGGGTTTGGAATGGCATGAGGGTGAGTAAATGGTGGAAATTTTCATTTTGGTGAATGGTTAACTGATCCACATTTGCAACTCCTAATAATGAATATGATTTTTCTCCGGTAGTTGGATGAGCCAGAGATGTTGACTAATGAGCGTCTATCCCTCTTTGATGCAAATGAAGATGGTTTTGAAAGCTATGAAGATCTGCCCCAGCACAAGATTACTTACTTCAGGTACTGAGGAGAAATTCATTGTTCTGAATGTTTTTTTTGTTTTCCTCCTATTATTTGACTGACATTACAATTCTCATTCAGTGTGTATGACAAGCGTGGACACCTGTGTCCATTTGACTCTGGCCTCATTGAGAAAAATGTGGAGCTGTACTTTAGTTGTGCTGTTAAGCCCATCTACGATGACAACCCATGCATGGATGGTATGTCCCAAGTTTATTTACAGTGAACACTGACAATTTTTTCCGTTTTAGGGTTCAGTGTAGATTAAATTGTTTGCAATTGTTCTCTTTAGGTGGGGTTCCTGCCAAGAAGCTTGGTCCCATCAATGCTTGGTGGATCACTGGTTTTGATGGTGGGGAGAAGGCTTTAATTGGCTTCACCACAGGTAAGTATTTCCTGAAGTAATCCGTTTCATCCTAGTCAGATTAGTCCATGCACATGAGATCCAACTGGTTTTATTTTTTCTCCACAGCCTTTGCCGACTACATCCTAATGGACCCCAGTGAGGAGTACTCTGCCATTTTTGCTCTGATGCAGGAGAAGATCTACATGAGCAAGATTGTGGTTGAATTTCTCCAGAAGAACCAAGATGCCACATATGAGGATCTGCTGAACAAAATTGAGGTGAGCTGATTGACATGGTCTTAGTGTGTGTGTGTGTGTGTCTGGTCCCATTGGTAGCAGTGCTGACCGGTTCTTTAATGTCTTTAGACTACTGTTCCACCTGCTGGGCTTAACTTCAACCGCTTCACTGAGGACACACTGCTGCGCCATGCCCAGTTTGTGGTAGAGCAGATGGAAAGCTATGATGAGGCTGGCGACTCAGACGAGCAGCCCATCATCATCACTCCATGTATGAGAGACTTGATCAAGCTGGCTGGTGTTACCTTGGGCAAGAGGTGAGTTTCAGAGTGAAATTTCTGGATGTTATTATGAGCACGGAGTCATGAATGACCGATAGAATGGTGACCGCTTATAGTTTAAAAAACTGTCCAGATTTTTAGACTGTATTTAAACCTGTTAAGCTAACTTGAAAGCCTATGCTCTTAGAATTCTTTTTTGTTTTGTAATAGCCTGCAATGTTTAATATAATCCTTGGTGTAATGGCCACTAGGGTTGTGACCAGGGCTCTAGAGTGCGACCAATTTGGTCGCACGTGCGCCCTAATTTCTCTCGGGTGCGACTAACAAAAATCCCAGGGCGCACTGGTGCGTCCAGCCATTCGAGAAAAGAAAAAAAAAACATCCGCGACTCAGAAACTCTGTGGTTCAACAAAAGACACCCCCGTTAGGCTTATATCGTGGTCTAAACCAATCAGAGATAGTGAAGGCGGACCCCCTCTGATTGGCCGTGGTCCAGATATTCCTGTATGTGTGTGTGCGTTGACAAATCGTCACGTGTGCTGCTGCAGTCAGACAGAGAGAAAGAGGTGAGTAGTAGAAATGCGTGCAGTGTTGCCAACTTAGCGACATTTAGCGCCTTTGTAGACCCCCATAGCAACTTTTTGTTTTCCAAAAAAAGCAACTAGTGACAAAGCGAGTCTCTCAGAATGTCTCTGTGATCGTCGCAACGGCGCGAGATCAGCGCGCTTTCTCTGCATCTATCTGCTCTGTTCAGCAAGCGTCTGAGAGGAGCCCGTTCAGTTAAAACAGATATTATTGCTTCTTTAAATGTACATGCAAATATAGAAGAAATCACAGCACTGGAATTGTCTTGTCTTATTTGATTTCATCAGACAACGACTCAATACAATTATAAATTAGTATTTTTGTGCAGACTAGCTTCTTGGAAGGGAGAGCTGGTTATGAATTCTTAAAGGGACGTGTTTCAGTCATTATTTCATATTTATCCTGTTGACTGACAACATAAACAGTCAAATATATAAAGTAAAACAGTTTTATTGAGAATTTGGCTGCATTAAAATACAGTATGAGCACAGAGAGCGATTAGACAGAACAGAACAGTTATTTTTTCTTTACTTTACCTTGTCATTTAGCAGGCGCTTTTATCCAAAGCGGCTTACAAATAAGTAACTAAAATTAAAAGTTAAAACTATACATTATACACACATTTAAGAAGATAAAGACATGAAATAAACATGACAAATGCATACAACATTTCAAAACTAAACATTTAAATGAAAATAAAGCAAAAAAATCAAAATATTAAATCAAGAAAAGGTATGAGTATAAAATGCTTCTAACATAACACTAAAGGCCTAAGTATACTACTTTTTTGCATAGTAAGAATTGGTTATAAAAACTGTAAATACTTATTTTTTTCATTGTTTAGTGCAATTATTTGGTAGTCTGTGGTGGGATGGGGCGCAGGATTGTTTTATGGGTTTAAGGGGGGGTTTGAGAAGCACTGCACTAGAGCATCCCTTCGTTCAGACACAGTGGAAGATCTGATAAGACTCAGTGTAGAAGGGGGCAAATCTGGAAGATGTTTAATGCTAGAGAGAGTGTGGCCAGCTGGTTTAGCCGAGGCCAAAGATCAAGAAAGCTAAACTACAGGAGTTGGCCATCCGAGGGGCATGTAACTGCAATGGAGGATAGTCCATAATACATTGAGCCATGAGATGTTCAGTTTGACGGCCTTAAAACACTTAATTTAGATTTTATTTATCTTGAGATGTTTTAAGTTTAAATCTCTGCTCAGTGAAGCACTTTAAGCACCAACACTTTTTCAGTAAGTTACCTTTCTTGTAGAATTGTGCTTCAAATAAATAACGTTATGTTGACCAGATTGTTAGTTAGTCGTTTACTAGTCAATATTGCCTATATAAAAATGTGGGTGCACCTAACTTTTGTGCTGGTGCACCTAAGAAAAAAAGTTAGGTGCACCCAGTGCAAAAAGTTAGTCTAGAGCCCTGGGTTGTGACGATAATATCGTGTATCGATGATAGCAAATGTCTTTGTCGATAGTCAAGACGATATGCCCATTCTCCTATTAACGTATAAAAATATTATTATTATTGGACTATCAAATTTCCCTGCTATTTCACCTCAGCGCTGCACTACACACACGCGCAAATGAGGATTAAGTCCACTTCGGCCGTCCGACAGCCGTGCTCCCCGTCCGCATTCAGGCAATTTGAGACCGTGGACGGTTCGTCCGCACTCTTCTGTGGCGGAGTATACTTTGAAAGCTTCGAGACGGAGCGGAAAGTGAAATATACCCAGGCCTTTAGGCTTCTCCTCCTCATTGGACAGGTTTTAAAAACAGATTCTTAAAACTAAGCCCTTGTCAATTTATTTGATAACTGATAATCTTTATTTCCAAATTGGGACAAGAGTGCAAAAAGAGACCTCTTTTAGACATCTTGAACAGCTTCGAGCCATGAATCAACATGACGAAACCGCACCGGCAGAATTTCATTTTCTTTACAGCACATCAACAAAAAACATTGATGCTTATTCTTCATCATTGATATTATAAAAAATATGCAGTTAATAAGTTCAGTCTAAAACGGGGCTCGTCATGGGGAGAGCGCTGTATGACTGATGTAGCCTATCAGTTTAATTCAACTTTACTCCAAAAATATGAACTTACCTGAAAATACTTAACTTTAACGTGTTCATGTCCAATATTTAGTGTTAAACTGTTGCTCTTTAAAATAAATCTACTTTTGATTTTCACCTTGACTGATTTTTAGACTGAAAAAAATACGCGCTGATGTGGTAAACTTGTCACACAGTAGGACGTGCGGTCTTAAAAATTATGTATGACTGCTGTATCCGAATATGAACTAGCTGTTTTAAATATTTTTATATTTAACATGTTAGTTTTTCAGTATGTTTGAAAGTATAATAATTTGGTTATTGGTACTTCCAGGCGCTCTCTCACGCACTCGCTGTTTAAAATCCCCAAATAGTTATGAAATAGCCTGACAAGTACAGAGAGTCTCTCTCTTGCTCCCACCCACCCATGCACGATCAGATCATATCGTGTATCGGCGATCTCACAGGCTGGCGATATGACTATGTAAAAATGACCGTATTGCCCAACACTAAATGGCACCAAAAGGTGGCAGATGTGTGCAGCTTTAATGATGGGTGTTTGTTCTTAGATGTGCAAAGTGCCTGCTAATGGTTTTTAATACTCTACATGTACTTGGGCATTCAATACTAATGAAACTTTGACTAATTGGCAAGCAGAGATGATTATTGGCATGTTAACTACTATATTTCTGCCATTCCAAAAGCCCCACATGCTGGCAGAGAATGAATTTTCATTTTCAATGAGACTTCTACTGTTCTAGACCAATGTGAAAATCAACCCATTTTTCATGGCAAACACGCAGAGCTGTAAATGTGAACTGGTGGATTGACAGGATAATGTATTACAAAAATCTCATCTATTGAGACTGTGACGGTTATTGAATTTATTGAAAAATTGTTTAAAGTCCCCTGTAGTCAAATATATTATCCCTTAAAACTCACCTTTGATAATCAAAATTACATTTAATTTTTTTCTTGTGAAAAATTCTCATGCCTTAAAACAGCTGGACTGTAACTAGGGCTGGGCGATAATTCGATAACGATAATTATCGCGATATAATTTTCCTCTAAAACGATATAAAAAGTTAGAAAAATGTTTGATATAATGTTTATGCGCCAAAAGCGGAACGAAACCACGTGACTCATTTGAATCGCGCCACACGGACGGTTTATCCGCTCGGATCACAGTTCAAACTGGCGCGCGGCACGAGCTCACTAGAGCAGATGCGTTTACTCGGTCACGTGATCACTAAGCAGTGCTGTGAGATCCAGTCAGTAGCGACAGTGTAAGACATCAGAGTATCGCGAGTCATTGAAAGCATAGGTTTCATCTGCTCTTATCGCCTCGCGGCGGTACTTTGATGTCTTACACTGACCATTCTGTGCAGCGCCGCTTTTAAGAACACGCCTAATGGAGAACACAAGACATGAGAAACACTGTGCAACGAGACAGTCAGAAGGCTTTTCAATATGCACATCGCCATTATTTACCATGGATTTACAGTAGTAACATTCACTGCACTATGGTATTGTGGCAGAAATGTGGGATATTCACATTTAATATTATTACAGGAGTAATGGTATATAATTATAGTAAGTATGTGTGGTTAAGGCAGCTATAGCATGTGTGCATTTATACTGAATGGTTTTAGACTACTGTCTTTCATACAAATAGACTACTTAACCATTTAGTTATATTTTGACCATGTTATTGAGATGCTATATGTGTGGTTTTAACTGTTTATCATTATTTAAACGTATGCTACTATAGGAGACCAATGCTTAATAAAAATAAAAACTTGGTCAGAATACATTATACCATATAAAACTGAGGTTGCTACAGATGTTACTGATGTAAAGATGTTACTGATTTTGATAATGAACAAAAATGTTACTGCATCCTAACTCAAGCTACGATTAAATGTGTATTTCTAAGAGACAAAAAAGTGATATTATTATCATTCATATTATGAGGCAACCCAAACCGGTTTCTTGATTTTGAAACATATCAACTCATTAGAACATGCAGAAACTAAGAAATACATATCTATTTAGATAATTATTGTGTTAAGGAAAATTAATGGTCTGGTTTCTAAAACTTTCACTTTGGAGCAAAAATCTGGCTTTAAACTTGAAAGAAATAAAGATTTGACATTTATCGTGATAATTATCGATATCGACTGATATTAAAATAATTATCGTGATAATTTTTTGGGCCATATCGCCCAGCCCTAACTGTAACTCTACACCCTTGCCTCATTTACTATACGCAATATGCAAATTAGCCCAACCTCCACTCAGACACACCAACCAGCACCTCCTGGGGTCTCATTTCTAAAACTCCGTAGATTTCATCCTAAGAGTGTGTACACCCAAAAGCTAGGTTGTGTACGCATTCATTTTTTCAGATTGATAAAACCATGTGTATGCCAGAACCTGGCAAAAATCCCTTTATAAATCTCAGTTAAGGGAAAATTGTGCGTACGTGCATCTCCACCCTAAACAATTCAAATAAAATTACATTTATGCAGTTTTGCTGGTAAGGTGGCTATAAGCTGTACATCTATTTTTAGTGGAAACCGCTGATATAATAGGCCTATATGTTTTGCAGTGTAAATACAAATTGCTGAAAGTATTTTTAAAAGGAAATGTGCAAATCTTACCATTTTTCTTTAATGGTATCCTTCAAATAGTGTTTTTTTTAAATAATGTTTTGGAAATGAAGGGGGTTTTGGTGAAAATGTACAGTTCGGATATAGGTTGTTGTTTTATGGCTTTATACTGTATGCTGCCATATACGTTGTCCAACCCAATTCATATACTGTTAATTTCACTTGTGCATCTCTTAAAATGGGTCATAAATAGCCTTCAATTAATTTTTAAATTCTGAATATACCTTGTAAATGGTGAAAAACATTTCTGTATTGAAAATATTTTTTATTTGACATTTAGACTCCTGATTTTCTATATTGAAAATTATTATTATTATTAGTGGTGGGCCGTTATCGGCGTTAACGTGCTGCGTTAACGTGAGACTCTTATCGGCGATAAAAAAAATATCGCCGTTAATCTATTCTAACCTTCTCGTTTGGCTGTCAACAGAGGTAGTCGCTTAGATTTCACTCCCCGCCCTACCCTTTTTTTCCTCCCTGCTGGCTTCTGCTGTCTCGTCTCATCTATTGAAGAGACTCCTTCTGCACGGCTCTCCAAACTAGAAAATTATGGATTTGATCAACTGGTCTCTCAGCGATTGACACCATCTTCTCAACGAAGTCTGGGTTCTGGGGAACCTGTTTGTCCTGACGGACGCTCGCGTCGGATATACGAGGGATGCGTGGGAGAAGTGGCAAATCGTATGTCTGGCGGCTCTTTCCGTGGAGGACGCTGAAGATATCTACCTTTTCGCACCATGATAACAGGTATTCTGCTGATTGGATTAGGCTTTACCCTGGGTTATCGAAAAATTCAGAAGACGGAACAGCTGTTCAAAGTCTCACAAGGCTGCCCGTTTTGATTGAAGCTGTGGGAAGAGCGGTCAGCAATGAGACTGAGACTATAAACCGGAATATGGATACCATCATGATGAAACTCGCTGCTTTGGAAGTGAAATTTGGTGATTTCAGAGATCAGAACGGACAAAGAGAATGAGCTGTGGAAATTTTTGCAGCTGTTCGCCCCAAAAGTCATAACAACTTAATCTTATCTTTCTGGCTCCCCGTACCAGCGCCTTGGCCAAGGCCGTCTGGTTTCACCACCCTGAGAGAGCGATGCAGTGAAGACTCTCTTGCTCCCTTCCCCCATTACAGACATTACTCCCCTCCCCCATTCAACTGCCTCTGAAATGCTTTGTACCGCCACTAGGGCGAGCAGGTCTGAGACCGGCGCCGCATGGCACTGGACCGGATGGCTGCTTGCCAGAGCTGGATATGTTTCCCCCTGTTGCAATGTCATGTGTTTATGGTATATGTGCTTTTGTGCTGAGGTGTTTTTTTTTCTGTTCTCAGACTGTACTCCAAATGGAGCATAGTCTGGGGTTAAAATTTTTTCCTCCTCTCTCCTCATGTAAAAGCTGTATTTTCTAAATACCCTGTCTCCTGTTCTGTCTACCCGTTGTCATATGTATGTTGTGTATGTATGGACAGGTTGATGGCTAATTTCGCTGGTACTTGTACTAGTGACAATAAAGGGCTACTACTATTCTCAAAGTTGGGTTGGGAGCTGGGTCTATACTACGCAAGCTATGATGACTTTCACCCTGATATTTTAGCGCGGATGTATACCTAGTCAATTGCACTGTAGGGGAGAGCAGTCTTGAACTAGAGGCTCGCAGTCCGTGATGGACAGATTGTTAACGGCTGGTCTATGTGGTAATACAATCGGGCAGGACATCCAAACGCTCACCTATCATTCGTCAACCTCAAATATGGCTTTTCATCTGAAAGATGTATGTAGTAGCAACTTTACATGGCCGCTCAATATGATGTTAACCTAGAAAAATGTGCGCTATTGAAGTGTTTGTGTGGAAGCGCGTTTGCTGCAAGACAGGCTCCGGTGCTTTCACTCGCTCTTACATCTCCGTCATTTTTGGTCATACAGATAAAAGTAGCCTAATACATCTTTCGAATCTGTAAAGTCTCTACGTTTATTTGTGTGCACTCAGAATAACAACGAAACTTTGCGCTTTTAAGCAAACAGGATGCGCTTTAGGTCTCATGTGAACTTGAGCGAGAAACTTAGAAACTCCGTCTTTGAAAAATATATCTATAGAGAGTGAAATGTCTAAAAAATAAAAATAGAAGACGTGTGTGTTAGCATGGATGATTTACATGAAATTTAATCTGTGCAACACTGTGCATAATAAGATGGCTTTCAGTTCAATATAATAACAAAAAACGACATTTTGGGCTTACTTTTAGTCATTATTTGGGTAGCACACATATTCTGAATGCCTTCGGCAGAATTCAAATGAGCCATTTTAATCTAGATTAATCTAGATTAATTCCAAAATTAATCTAGATTAATCTAGATTAAAAAAATTAATCTATGCCCACCTCTAATTATTTTTTATTTGGGCTAGTTCAATTAATTTTTTGGGCTACCAAAGTACCTGCCTGAAGGGCTACCAGAGATTTTGAAATTGTGAGCTGTTTGTGATTCCAATTCGTGCCCGCGAGTGAAGGGCAGATGCCGACGCGGGAGAGGTGGGTCTGACTCCGGGCTACTTTTCCTCTGTTGCTGCGGGTTCTTAAGCAAGTTAGCGGTTCTAAATTCATGCATGCTAGTGATAGGAATCTGTCCCTTGACGTGATTGGTTTTTGTGACGTAGCAAACCGAGGGCTGTTTCAAACCGCATTTCTGGGTCAGCCTTTGGGGGAAACTACAATTTCAAGGAGAATATACTCCGCAATGGTGTTGATTAATGGATTGGCACATGGTTGGTCAAAAAGCATACTAAAAACACCACATGGACAAATAAACAACATAAATAAAACCTTGATTTTTACTACAGGGGGACTTTTAAATTAATTAAATACTTTTTACTCAGCCATTTAAAAAAATAAAATTGTTTAAAGTCTGAATGTAAAGTTTATCATTTTCTCACCTGTATCTGAACTGTAAGTCATGCTTTTTTCAGTTATTAAATTTTAATAGTTATGTTGCCATAGACATTGCCCTACCCTGCTCATATGCTATTAATTTTATTTGTGCAGGTCTTAAAGGCCGTATAGTTTAAAATTTGTGATTAACAAAAAAAAACTACTGCAGTTATGGCTGTCTGTGCATTAAACATTAGTGCAAAAAGATGGGAAACTTCAACATCCATAATGCACTGGGTTCAATCTGACGGTCTGACCTGGGATAATGAAATGCAGAAGTACAATCTGTAGTTTTCACAAGTCTGCCAAATAACTTTTGCTAAAACAAACCAATCAAATCTTGGTTCAGGTAACAAAGTTGAAATATATGTATCTTTACATATACTGCAGATATTGTAATAACAGAAAGTTTATTAAATTTGACAATTACCTTTTTGTAAAGTGGATAAATGCGTTTGAATAGTTTAACTTTATTTTCTTTTGTTGTTCGAACAATTAATTTCTTGAAGCTATGGTAGAATCGTTCAGTGGTTTGTTGCAGTGTTAAGGTTCATTCGTGCTTCTTGCATGATCTCCTCATGTTTCTAATGATCCTCTAACCTTTCCAATCGCAGCAGGCAGCTGTACTGGTATGTAAAGCCTGACGTTTCTGCAGTGTGTGGCTTGGTTTATTTATTTTTCCATATGCTCAAGCCTGCAGTAGCCTGTGTTGGTGATAAACTACTTCACTAGCTGAAAGGGGTGGGTGATGAGAACAAGAACATTTTCCATAGTTTTTTTTTTTTTTATCCCTTCCCCTCGTACTTTCATGACTGCATAACAGATGTTAATTTGGGCTCCCATTGTTTGAATTTACAAGTTGCCCGTGTAGAGAAACTAAGCTTTTGAAAGAACTGAATGTTCTCGTTCTGTAAAGCGATGAACTGATCTGCTCTGATGATTTCTAAAACTGAATTTGAAGTGAGAAATATGCATCACCCAGTCTTGACAGACTGTCAATCCGTTCAGTGTCCTGTGACATCCATACATATTTCATGCATGGCTCCATTTTTGCTTTGCTGTTAATGTTTTCTGTATCTAAAATGGTGTATTTGTTGCTCATTACATTTTTGTTCTTCAGGAGAGCAGCCAGAAGACAAGCCATCCGTCATCCCACCAAGATTGAAAAGGACAACAAGGGCCCAACTAAAGCCACCACCACTAAACTGGTCTATCAAATCTTTGACACCTTTTTCTCCGATCAGATTGACCAGAACAATAAGGATGGAGGTGGTGTGAAGAGACAACGTTGTGGTGTCTGTGAGGTAGGTAGTCCATAAATGACCTTTTATTGAAACCAAACTAAACCTGCAATGTCCACGTGACCCAGAACCGGCATCATATCTTTTTTTTTCAGGTGTGTCAAGCATCAGATTGTGGCAAGTGTTCAGCCTGTAAGGATATGATCAAGTTTGGAGGCAGTGGCAGAAGTAAACAGGCCTGTCAGAAGAGGAGGTATACTAACTGTGGGCAGTCTTCATACTTGTGTAATCATTCTGCTTGGCTAAGATGTTGTATTGTTTCCATGTGTTGTGAAATGAGACCAAATGTCAGGCACCGGCCAACTGGTTTCTGAATTTTGTGACTAACAAGACTGATCCCTGTTTGGGACTGATCTTTACTCACTCCCTTCCTCTTGTCATTGCTACAAATTCAGCTGACCTGTTCTTTCTAAATCTGTCTTGATTTACGTAATCACTGGCTCTTTTTTGTTTTGTAATGTCAATTGATTTTGTAAGTTTTTGTCTGTTCATACAGGACAGATACCTCAATAATTTATACATTGATTTGGCCATTAATTAGCAACGCATCTGCTCAGGAAGGAGTGAAAAATCTAAAGTCTCAATCATATTTTAATTTGTGTTGAGATTTTTGGTGTCCAAAAAGGACTTTGACGGGCTTTTCAGTCTACTCTTACTGTTGCTTTTGCTGTGTCTCATATCTGCTCAGTGCTGTGACTAATGCTAATAAAGCGCAGAATCATCTTTAGTCAGTGTGCTGCACCATGTCGAACAGAGTGAGCATAGGAAAACCCTTTTGAGAAGCACTTTATTTGGTCCCAGTTGGTGTTATCCAGCTCAATGGCCTTGAATTTGTTTGTTGGAATAAAGCTAAATGGGTCTTTTCCCCTGTCCAGATGTCCCAACCTAGCAGTGAAAGAAGCTGAGGACGATGAGAATATGGATGAGGAGGAAGTGTTGCCGGTCCTTAAAGAGACAAAGAAAATGTCTCAGGCAAAGAAGAAAAAACAGACTAAGCATAAGATCAGCTGGGTGGGCGAGCCCATCAAGGTATGTGATCTCTTACAATAAGGTCCTGAATGTCCATTTCCTGGACTTGAGCTATTGATGTTGTCCTTTCAGACTGCTGGAAGGAAGGAGTACTACATGAAAGTGTGTGTGGAGAATGAGGTGGTGGAGGTTGGAGACTGTGTGTCTTTGAGCCCTGCTGACCCATCACATCCTCTCTACTTGGCCAGGTAACCTTTACTGAAGCAAAGCTGGGTTCTTAGCACCTTAATTGGCACCATATTGCCTTAAACTGGTAAGCCAATGTTTTTCCTGTGATTATAGGATTACGGCGTTGTGGGAGGATGGTGAGAAGATGTTTCATGCTCACTGGTTTTGCCGTGGCACTGATACGGTTCTTGGAGAGTCATCAGATCCTCTTGAGCTCTTCCTTGTGGATGAGTGTGAAGATATGCAGCTGAGTTTCGTCCAAGGCAAGGTCAACGTCCTCTATAAGGCTCCTACTGACAACTGGTTCATGGAGGTACAGATGCTGAAATATGCTTTACATTTGTCTAACAAACTGGGCAGGAGTATTAATATTTGTATGCTTTCAGGGTGGAATGGTTGATGACATTAAAGTGATCGAAGATGATGGCAAAAGCTTCTTTTATCAGCTCTTATATGATGGTGAATGTGCTCGCTTTGAGTCTCCTCCCAAGGTCACACCGCCAGAGGGCTGCAAGTATAAGTGAGCGCCCCTTTTAGACCTAGTCGTGTTTACAGATCCTTTTTTCCGTGCATACATTTTAACATGTTTTATGGCAGGTTCTGTGCCAGCTGCGTAAGGAATAAGGAACGAGCGATTCAGGAAGTGCCTAGTGTCTATGAACCCCTGGAGGATGAGGAGAGTGACTCTAAAGTCTTCTATGGTTTGGCAACCCTGAAGGGCGAGCAGTACAGAGTAGGGGACAGTGTCTATCTCCCCCAAGAGGCCTTTAATTTTCTGTAAGGTTTTTCTTTTTTCAGCCATAACGTATTCTGCGGTCGAGAACGGTTTTATTACATGTATGTTTTCCCTTTTAGGCAGAAGGCTGCAAGCCCAGTGAAGCGTGCTCACAGGAAGGATGATGTTGATGAAAATCTGTACCCAGAATACTATAGGAAGTCCTCAGATTACATCAAGGGCTCAAACCTAGATGCTCCAGAGCCCTTCCGTGTTGGGCGCATCAAAGAAATATTCTGCAACAGACGCTGTGATCTAAAGCCGGACAGAATGGAGGTCAAACTTCGCCTCTATAAATTTTACAGGTGACTAGTTTTCTTTCTCTCCAAGTAGTTCCTTTAGCTAACACAGTTTCTTGACGTACAACCTTTAGCTTCAAGTTTCCTCTAAGGCTGTATATAAACCTCACCTGAGTTCTTTTCATGATGACCGTTGCTTTCAGGCCTGAAAACACTTATAAAGGACCAAAGGGGGTCTACCATTCTGACATAAACCAGCTCTACTGGAGTGATGAAGAGGCGACTGTAAACATGGTAGAAGTGCTGGGCCGCTGTAAGGTGGAGTATGCAGAGGACCTGGTGGAAAGCGTGCAGGACTATTCGAGCAGAGGACCTGATCACTTTTATTTCCTAGAGGTGAGGATGAGTGATGGGTGTTAAAAAGCAAAAAGGTGGTGGCAATGAGCCATGGTGCACCTATTTTTCTTCCCAGGTGACCTGGCAAACTTTCACTAAAGCATTAGAGAATTTTTGTGTTTTCTTTAGGCATACAATGCCAGGACTAAGAGCTTTGAGGATCCTCCCAATCATGCCCGATCAGCAGTGCAGAAGGGCAAGGGGAAAGGAAAGGGAAAAGGTAACCATTTGATTTATACCTTTGAGATGACAAGTCATAGTCGCTTATTTACTTGTAGTTCTCTGAACTGTTTCTTTGTCTTGAAAATGGCGATCATGAATGCAATAGTTTAAAAATCATGACTGCCTATGGGGGACCAAAAACAGGTAAAATGTTTGGGTATTGTGGTTTTCTGCAGGTAAAGGGAAGGGTAAAGCAGCCTCACAGGAATCGCAGGATCAGGAGCCGCAAGAGACGACAGTCCCCAAACTGCGCACACTGGATGTGTTCTCTGGCTGCGGTGGTCTCTCTGAGGGTTTCCATCAAGCAGGTTGGTCCTCCATTCGAACCGGGTTCTGGAACTATATTGTGATGCAGGGGTTTTCAGTTAGTTTCCTTCCCAGTGAAGTACTTTGTAAAAGATCTTTAACTGTCAAAATAGTCATCAAAAATAAATTTGACAAAAAATTTAATCCGCTGTGATTTTAAAGACGGAGAAAAAAATGTGGTGGTTCAGGGTTTTTCTCTTGAAGTCTGTTTTTAATAGATGTTGATAAATGGTCCAATGTTCGTAAAATGCTCTGATCATGAGCAGAATTTATTTTTGTAATTTCAAAGTTTGTTGTATTTACTTTCCCTCTACATGTTTTTCCAATTATAGTGTTATAAAATGACCTTAACGGCTGATTAATAGTACATGTAGGTGGGGTGGAGTGTGGGGGTAATGGGTCTTGTCACAAACCTGGTTTATTTGAATGTTTGGAGTCCTATATGATAGGAAAAACAGCTGCTTCATTCTGTAACTTAAGTGCTTTACGTCTTTAACGGCTGAGAGAAGCAGCACAAAACTGAGCGGAAAGGGCTTGAATGAATGTAGAAAACTGTAAGCTGGAGTCCAGAACCAGACCACAGTCCACTCGGAGCACCCGTGTTGTGTCTTATATATTTATTTTCCCAAACACCAGGTATCGCGGAGACGCATTGGGCCATAGAGATGTGGGATCCTGCTGCTCAGGCGTTTAGGTTGAACAACCCAGGCACCACAGTCTTCACAGAGGACTGTAACGTACTATTGAAGCTGGTGATGTCCGGAGAGAAGACCAACTCTCTTGGACAGAAGCTGCCGCAGAAGGGGGACGTGGAGATGCTCTGCGGTGGGCCGCCCTGCCAAGGCTTCAGTGGAATGAACCGTTTTAACTCACGCACATACTCCGCGTTCAAGAACTCTTTGGTTGTCTCGTATCTGAGGTTAGCAGAATTAGTCTTGCTGTGAAAATAAAGTTCTGCCTATTTGGAAACGTGTTTACCATTGTGAATTTTTTTTCAGTTACTGTGACTACTACAGACCCAAATACTTCCTTCTGGAGAACGTGAGGAACTTTGTGTCATTCAAGCGCTCCATGGTCCTGAAGCTTACACTGCGCTGTCTTGTTCGCATGGGCTACCAGTGCACCTTCGGTGTTCTCCAGGCAAGTTAGACTCGCGTAATAATGAAGTCTCAACATTGTTTTGGATTATAAAGGGGTAAAACTCTAAGCAAAGGACTGTGTATTATTATTGATTTAGTTTTTTTCACCCCTTTTCAATCGTTTTAATTGGTCTTTTAATGTTTGACTTCTGCAGGCAGGGCAGTATGGGGTGGCCCAGACCAGACGCAGGGCGATTGTCCTAGCTGCAGCCCCGGGTGAAAAGTTACCCCGCTTCCCTGAACCTCTGCATGTGTTTGCCCCACGTGCTTGTTCGCTTAGTGTGGTGGTTGATGAAAAGAGATACGTCAGCAATGTCACTCGGTAAGCATTCGGTGTTTCCCCAGTTGTGTTGTCACTTGAACAAATTCTGGTTTCTGCTCTGATCTTAGTACACTTTTTTTTTTTTGTCCAGTGGAAATGGAGGCATTTATCGCACCATCACAGTGCGGGACACAATGTCTGACCTCCCAGAGATCCGTAATGGAGCGGCAGCTCTGGAAATCTCCTATAACGGCGAGCCGCAGTCCTGGTTCCAGAGGCACATTCGTGGCTCTCAGTACCAGCCCATCCTGAGGGACCACATCTGCAAGGTCAGTTCCTTCACCTTAAAGGTGTTTTTACATTTGGAAAAGTTACGGGACTCATCAGTGGCTTTAATAAACCCAGTGTTATTTTTGCACTTAACTTGCGGGGTTTACTTGTATCAAAGCTGCAGTTGTATTTCTGTAAGAAATTTCCTGAGACCTACAACTCTCATCCAACCCTTAATGTGTCATTTAAAGTGTTAGATGAAGAGCAAGTTTCAGCCTTCTGAATATGTAAAATTAATCTCGTGAAGATGAGGAATTTTGCCTTATACAAGTGTAGCGGTTTTAAATAGTTGGTTTTGTGTTGTAGGACATGAGCGCCCTGGTGGCGGCCCGTATGCGCCAAATTCCTCTGGCTCCTGGCTCTGACTGGAGGCATCTGCCCAATATTGAGGTGCGGTTGCGTGATGGCACCACCACAAAAAAGCTTCGCTACACACACTCCGACAAAAAGAATGGGCGCAGTGGCACCGGTGCCCTGAGAGGAGTGTGTTCCTGTGCTGAGGGTTGGTCCTTCTCAATTCAATACAAGATGGAAATTTGTATTTTCTTTTTTTCAAATGATAGAAATCCTGACTTGTTGTCTCATTGCACTAGGAAAACCGTGTGACCCTGCAGACAGGCAGTTCAACACGCTGATTCCCTGGTGTCTGCCTCACACTGGTAACCGCCACAATCACTGGGCTGGTCTGTACGGCCGTCTGGAATGGGATGGGTTCTTCAGCACTACAGTTACCAATCCTGAGCCCATGGGCAAGCAGGTATTTCCAACATGCCATATGCAAACAGTCACGATATGAATTGTAGCGACACTAATTGGTAAAGTTGTACCCTATTGCAGTTATACTGGTAATTGTGTTTACAGGGACGTGTCCTCCACCCTGAGCAGCACCGTGTGGTTAGTGTCAGGGAATGTGCACGCTCCCAGGGATTCCCAGACACCTACCGCTTTTTTGGTAACGTCTTGGATAAACACAGACAGGTATGATGCTTGTGCTAAAATGGGTTTGTTTCTTTTTTGGGGGGGGAGTGAAGTATCACTAATCCATGACCTTGTGTTTCTCAGGTTGGTAATGCTGTGCCTCCACCCCTCTCCAAAGCCATCGGCCTGGAAGTCAAGAAGTGTGTGCAGGAAACAATGAAGGAGAATGCTACAGGTGACTTTTTTTTATTATTCATCAAGTACTTGTTGATCTTGCTGTTAGAATGAAGTTTAATCTGTTGCTCAACTTTTTCCTCAGAGCCTGTGAAGCAGGAGAAGACTGAGGTTTGCAATTAAAGCCATGTCTCCATAAAACCGCCGTATATTTGCATTGTGTTTGGGAGCGTTTCGACGCATCAGCCCATTAAACTCATTCCATTGATCCATAAGCTGGTCCGGAGCTTGCCATGTCAGAATTTCAACGGACAGTCTGTGCAGTGTGTCCATTATGTGACGTTTTATCAATTTTTAAATGTGATTAACTGTATTTGCAATTACCCACTCTGAAACAGTGGTATTACATTCTATGTAGTTTTTATATGTTGTAATATTTCAAATAAAGCTCTTATTCAATGGTTTAAATGAAAAAAAAAAAAAAAATCTTATCTGAAATCTGGTAAATGTCAGAATAATCGAAGAAAAGGAACATTTCCTTTGGGACCAATGTGTGTTTGAATGTATTGTAGCTAACATGATCACTGAGTGATGCTGACTCGTTGCAGATCATTAGAGATCGGAGACCTCGTGAACTTTAGTGTAGGCTGAGATTGGTTGCAAAATTTCTTGGCATGCTGTTAATTACTGCAATGTGAGCTCACTCGTTCGGTGAAATGAAAAGGAAGCTCCACTTGCAATAGCACCTTAACAGACAAGCGGACGAGAGGAGAATAAAGCGCACGGGTTATTCAGTTAAATACCTTGAGCCTGTGGAAAACTAATTTAACACTTTATTTTTAATGTGTCCTTGTTGCACCTTACACATACTTACTAATATAATGATGCATAATTGCATGCATGTTACCCTAATATTAAACTTAACCATATAGTAAATACATTTAGTTAATATTTGGTACTTAAATGTAGAATTACACTGTAACAAGGACACCTTAGAATATGGGTAAATCTGTTTTACCCCTTCCCCTTAGTATTGCATGTTCACGTGAGTAAGGGCTGTCCCAATTCTCGTTTTGACCGAGGGGTAGGGCTAAGGGGAAGGGGTAGATAGCCCTTAAAACCAAGAATTTTCACAAGCTTACTTGATCTTCATCCAGAGTATTTTCGGCTTAAATATTTGATTAAAAAATGACGAGTTTTGTTTTGTGCTCTACACAGTTCTGTAACTTGCATTTATATTTGCAACCATGTTCTTAATTGTAAACGTTTAAAATAAATCGCTATTTTTCCACGCTAACGTTACATTGCTGATTTGCACAACAGTCCCGCGTTTCTCTGAATAGAGAAAACATCACTAAAACCCACACTTTTAGATGGAGAGTTTGTGATCAGCACTTGTCGCCTCTGGTGACGTAGCAGCCAGCTAGCGACGATGTATGATGACGTAACAGTAGCCAAGTGGTGTCTCATTTCATAGGGGTATGTTTTCACCCCTAGCGCTTACCACTCGGTTTTCGAGGGACTAGGGGGAAGACAGAAATGGGATTCACCCTAAAGTGTAAACAAAAATATATTTTGACATGTAAAATTAATTCCATGTAACATGCAGTGTCTTTACTTTGTATGCCATGTACATACTATAACTGCACATTTTCAATGTTCAAATAACACTGCTAAATGACTGCATGTCAAAAATAATGAACATGCCAATCATAAGCACTGTGTTTGAGCTTCTAATGTTGAGGCACTAGTCAACTTTTTGGATGCAGGGTAAGGAACCATATTTTGTGTAATGCATTGAATACTTATTTTACATGTATTGTCACATTTAATTATGAATCACTAAAAGGTAGTCAATTTAAAATGACAATCTGTCAACATATTCAGTTTGCAACACTGTTACTGTTGGTCATTTAACATTTCGACTATGAAATGCATATCAAATAATATCTGCTTATTACCTTACACTTCACCGTTAAAACAGACTGTGCTGGAACGTTCTGGTTCGGTGAACAGAAATCTTGTTTATTTGATTGGCCATTGACAAGCGTGATCATACCGCTGAGGAAGACCATCTTAAAATATTTTAAACATGTCATCCTAACAGCGATCTGTAGTGTGACCTGCAGCAAAACAGCATCAATAATATCCAATACTAGTGTCTATGGTCTTGCCTTTTTAGTGTCGTTTGTCTATCTTAAGACTGTCTCTATCCACCTCGTTTTTAGATTGGTGTTTGTTAGCATTTCTTGCTCTTCGTTATTCCTCTAGTTATTTACCTAAATATGAAGCCTTGCACATTGACAGAAAATCACTTCTACATTGCAAAATAAGGTTTACAGGATACCTCAGACCATTTCTAAGAACCTTTAGCAAAGGAATATCTGCATTTTCCTTGAAGATTTCTTCATTAGTTCCCCGTTATTTCTAAGTAAAGCATTGGTCAGCTTTAGAGTTGCTTGCAGCTTTACTAGTACACTTAAATGCAAGTACTTAGAAAACAAGCTAATTAAAGACATTAAAGAACTAAACCACATTAGACAAATGGATGTTTCATCATTTGCATTTATTTGGATCACTACCTGATACAACTGGTAGAACAAATCTAGACCTGGAATATTTATAGCGCTCTCAGTTGTTGGAGGGTCTGGAAAGACAAAGAAAACATGATTAGATTAGAGAAAGCACGGCTGTTGTTCGTTTTAGACTGTTTCAGGAGGACTCACTTGGCCCATTCCACGTTGAGAATGAGATGATCATATCCGAAGCCAGAAACACCAGCGATGGCTCTGGCAGCGTCCTCACGGCGGTGGAAGCTGATGAAGGCAAAGCCCTGGAGTAATGGAGAAAGAAGTCATATGTGCTATTCTTCTGAAAACATTCATAACTCATGGTTCATGCTGTCATATTAAAACTAAAGGTCTCTCCACAGAGTCCGAAATATTCGATTTTCTGCGTTTTCGCATCCGTAGCATTCATTTTAATAGGAAAGGATGAAGAAAACGAAAAAACGCATGCGAATATTTCGGACTGTGTGCAATGGCCTTAATGTAACCCAATGTATTTTTAGATTAACAATCACACCAATGTTCCTGTTTAGTACTTAAACTAAGTAGATGAGTCAATGTGAATCTTTAACTTCTCTTTGCTTTATTTGTCATTTGCTCATGAATCCCTTTCGGCCGTGTTTCACTTCTCTCACCTTAGACTGGCCTGTAATCTTGTCCTTGGCCAGGTAGATCCTAGAGATGGAGCCAAAAGGCCTGAAAAGCTCCTGCAGATCGGTCTCCCTGGTGTCCTCGGACAGGTTGGTCACACGGATTGTAGCATTATCATCAGCTGCAGAGAAAATACCACCACATTACCATTAGGCTCTTGATTGAGAACATCATTGTTTGAGATCTGAATGTCCAACATGTACCTCTGCGGTTAGGCTGCATGGACTCTCCTCTGCGTGTACTACCATCCCGCAGGCTGGGGGGAACATACTTCCCTGTCTTGCTTTGGGCCGGTTGGCTAGGCTCAGGCTCTAGATATAAAAGTAAAATAATTTAGATTTTACAATTGACTCACCAAATATGCTTAACAGGACAACATGAAGCTTTCGTACCTGCTGCCTTCTCTTTATCTCCCGTGGACAGACCCAGCTGCTCGGCCAGCTCCTTCTGCATAGGACCAAGTGTGTCCTTGTACGGACAGCGAGTGGTCCAGTGATCCCCTTTACAGATACGGCAGGACACGATCTTCTGTCCTTTCAGCTTGTTCATGGGATCTTCATCTTGGTCTTGAGCATTCAAGTCCTGTAAAACAAGCAGGAGAATCACAAGTTGGCATCGGTGAAACACTTTTAGGACTGAAGTATCAAGTCAAAACTGAACAGTTTAAAAAAACTTAGGCCGATGATACACAGCGAAACTTTGAGCAATTTTTCCCAGCAACTTTTATTGAGCAATGTTTCTTTGGCACTTTCCGTCGTGGGCCCTGTGTCTCATCTGGATGCCCATCGACGGCAACATTGCTCAAAAAGTTGCCCTGTGTATCATCAGCCTTAAGGTCATTGCACACGGAGTCTGACATTTTCGTCCAAAATTTTCGCATGTTGAAAAATAAATACGACATCACGTTATGTTAATCTTGTTTACACACGGTCTCTGAAATTTTCGTCCGTCATGAAACAATTCTGATGGGGTTAGATTTTTTGCATCCGTGGCAAGCATTTTGAGAGGTGTTTTGACAGTTCAGAGCCACCTTACAAGCAAACGCCAAAATCCAGAATGGGCGATTGTGAAGTTCATCCACTTCATCTCGCAGCACAAAGCATATATAGACCCTTGCACATTGAGTTCACAGAAATTGGTGGTAATAATAACGTAATAATCCCGCTGATCCTTAATAAGGAGGGGGAACTCTCCGTCCTCTATATTTTAGGATTGGATGGACCCAATATTTCCTTTCTTTTTCTTTAAGAAGCGAGAGGACAACCAAATCATCCTCAATGCTTGAAGACATTTTGAATCGTTTTGCAAATTTTTGCGTAACGACATACGCATCGTACTCAAGTGTGCAAGGTTTCTGTGCATGACGAATTTGTAGGATTACGAATACGAAAAAAAGCTGGTGAATATTTCGGACTCAGTGTGAAGAGACCTTAAATAATTTGGCAACACAATGATACAACCTTTTTTTATTATTATTATAGTTCCCCCCCAAAAATGGTTGAAAATGTACTCCCCTTGAGGCCATCCAAAATGCAGATGAGTTTTTAACTTTACTGGAACAGAGTTGGAGAAGTTTAGCATTACATCACTTGCTCACCAATTAATCCTTTTAGTGAATGGTGCCATCATAAAGAGTTCAAACAGCTGATACAAACATCACAAATAATCCACACGACTCCAGTCAATAAATAAATGTTTAATGAAGTGGAAATCCATCAAGACATTTCATCTTTAAATCATTGCTTCTTGCAATGAACTTGAAGTTTAAAAACATCTTAATGATGGATTTATTACAAACATGCAGCTTTTCACTTCACAAACACGACTGCTGTTTGGACTCATTCTGACGGCACCCATTGACTGCAGAGGATTTCATCGGTGAGCAAGTGATGATACGCTAAATATCTGTTCCCATGAAGAAACAAACTCATCAACAATCTCTGATGGCGAGTACATTTTAATAAGCTAATTTTCATGTCTGGGTGAACTATTTCTTTAATATGGATCAGAGCAATAACTTCATCAGATTCTCATCATCATACCTCTTTACTGGAGATGAAGGTCATGAAGACGTCATCACTCACTGTGGTGGTGGCAACATTTGGACCTGGCTGATCGAATTCTGAGTTGCCAAATTTTTTCCAGTTCTGTTGGATGAAATATCAATTAGTCCCCCATAAACAATATGTTTAATGGAGAAATCAATATACTAAAGAAAATTAAGACATACCTTTCTCTTGGCAACTGCTTTGGAGGCCTTCCGTGTCTCAATTTTGAACGTCCTGACAATCTGACCATAGAGGAGCAAAGCACAAATATGAAAGATGATTCTTCTGAAACCTTTTGACAAGTACTATATAATAATAAATAAATGTCTGCTGACCTTACACTTCTGGCCATCTTCATCAATCTTGTATTCGGTGGCAGTCTTGATGTTACCTTTGACCGTCTCTTTTGGTGAAGGGAGTGAACCTGTTGAAGAAAATTGTAAGTAAATAGATCAGTTATAAATTAATAACTATAGTTTATTTATATGGAATGTTAAGCAGTCACAGTATGCATGCATTACAAGGGCATTTACCTTTATTTAATTTACTTAAGCATTATGTTTAACCGTTTGTATGACCTCACATTAACTGAGTAGTGACTGTAATATTAGTATGTTTACTGTTGTCACATACACATTAATTTAATGAATAAAAAACACATGTGCACCCCATTATAAGTGTTATTTGAAGCCTTAACGCTTTACAACAAAATAAAAACCATATTTTTTTTTCTTTAGTTTTGTTTATCTAACTGTTGTCATTACCGACATACAGTATGGTGCTATTTAGCATTACAGCATATACACTGCACAACACAGAAGAATAACAGCCCGATTAATAATATATTGCAGCTGGGTGTAGTATAGCATAAAACAAAGTAATATAGTATAGTACAAGTGTAAGTTATATAGCATTTGGTATAATACAACACAGAACAGTAACGTTAGCCAGAGCACAAAGCAACAGCTGCCTTTTTCTGTCAGGCTCACATCCCGCTCACTGACTGTATCTTTCACTATGGGTAACGTTGGAGCATTTTTGATAACTTTAAACACGTTCGTGTAACGTTAGTTTCAGTAATGAGCGTTTAAACACGTGCGTGAGGCTGTGCTGCGGCCTCGTAAGTTACCTTCATCTCCCTCTTCCTCCACCTGATCGGCCCAGCTAGGCTTTGAACTGTGGAAAACACGATATCAGATGCCTGTTAAGTTGGAATAAGCATAAATAAAACTATATGGTTTCATTAATATGAAGAACTTACTCGTCGAATTCAATCGACGGCATCTTTACGGTTGTCTTGCGGCTCGAGAGGAAGCGTTTCCCGGGCTGGTTTTGGTGAAAGAACGCGCCGCTACAGCGCCTCTGTGCGAGCGGAGGACTGCAGCGAGCAAAACGACATGAATAGAGTGTTGTTGAAATTAGATAGTATTGACTTCTAGACAAGGAACACGATAAAGGTAAGGCTAAAAAGCCAGAGTACGTTTCAGTACGGCGTCAAAAGGTATCGTAGGAACATTTAATAACGCCAACTTAAATAAAAACATGTGCCCGCAAAAATGTCAAAGTAAACCCAGCTTTTTCCATGACATGCAAACCAAGATTCAAGTATATATATTTTAAATTATACATTGTATTTTTTTCCGTTTGCAGTAACAACTGTTGCAATGTAAGGTTAATTTCCTGAGCTAATGTATTTATGTACTGAACATAATTTTTTTAGTTTAGGTTGTCTTTAAGTAAATTCTTTAAACTTAAGCAGTCTTTCGTTAAATGGTTAAATAATTTATTCAATGGACATTACTATAATATTTACTTGTCTTGGCTGAGCAGGAGCTTGTCCAAGCTTCAATGTTGTATAAAGAATAGATTTTAAGGGATGATTTTCTCTAAAGCTGCTTTTAACCAATATCTATTATGAAATTGGCTGTAGTAGGCTACAAACAAACTTTGCTTAACCCTAAAACAGGCAACGTGTACCACGAGATACATACTCTTTCGTATCTCATAGGAGGCATGAGAAAGAATGTTTCATCCAATACTGTTATCATTATCATAGTTGAGGTTGTTTGTGGGGGTCAAATTTGCTTGTTTTGTCAGTGTCGGTTTGACCTAAAACCAACACATTCAGAAAATGTAGAAAGGAGGCATATCTTAATCTTACTTTTTTCAGCAAACAATGCAACACAACTATGAGTATTAATTGCGAACATTGTCTTGAGATGTTGAAAAATAAAATAAAGTCATATGTTGTTTGTGTTGTTTTGTATCGCATTTTGAAATATGTGTTTCTCCTGAGACACCTTGCCTGTTCAGGGTATATAAAAAGGATTATCCTCAGTATTGACAATGAATGGTGTCACAAGGTAAATTGTGCCCCCAGTTCTAGTTCTTTCATTATTGTGAATTGTGGGGTGGGGTGTTTGGGGGGTTTTGGCGTTCCCCATTGGTGGTTATGGGGGTGGAAGGGTGTAGAAAATACACTGAAATGCACAGAAATGACATAAAATACAAGAGGGAGCCCCTTGATAAAAAATCTATCAAGTGGGGTGGGGTGGGGGTGGATGGGGTTATAAATCACATAAAGGAGAGCAGATCCCCCCTCAGTAGAAATCGCATTCCAGGGCCCGGGGCCCTTAGGGAAGAGCCTTATAGGCCTTCCTGGTCTCTAGGCCCCCACAGTATGCAGTCTTTATATTTATTTTGAGTAAAAAAATTGTGCAAATGTTAATATTTTCATGTAAAACGGATAATATTACATTTAGTCGACTACATCTTTGCATTTTTAACAAGATATTTATCTTGCAGGATTTCACACAGCTAATTTAAGGGTAGAACAGGGGTGTCAAACCCTGCTCCGATAGAGCCACCATCCTGCAGCGTTTAGCTTCAACCCTGATCAAACACATCTGAAAAGTCTTCAGGATTACATAAAACTTATATTTTGTTGCATAAATTACATCATATGATGTTTATGGATGACAGTAAACCGTGCAGGACAGTGGACCTCAAGGGTTGGAATTGACCACCCCTGAGGATAAAGATGAGACAGTAAAAAATGTATGCCTCAGTTTTAGTACACTTAGGCATGTCATACATGCAACATATTTATAATCATCCATATTTGTTTGCATTGATGACTTGGGCTGTTTTTATACTCTAAACAGGCAACGTGACTTGGGAGATACCTCATAAAATCCAAAATATATCAAATATTACAAACATTCTTTTGAATATGTTTTACTTAAGTCCAGATGATATAAAAAGTTTTTGCTGATCATTTTCCACTCTTGCTTGTTTTAGTGTTAACTTGAGTTATGCATAACACATTTATGGCACTATAATGTTATGTAATTAGGAAGTTGTTCTCTGGATCAGTTCTTTCTTCCTCTAGATTTCTCTTGTGGTTTCTTTTACTTCTGAACAATGTTTAAGTACATCAAAAGTAATATTTTATATCACAAAGGCCTAAATATCGGAGACCTATTATACACTCTAAAAACTGCTGGGTTGAAAACAACTTAGGTAACCCAGCGCTGGGTCAAAAAGGGACGAACCCAGCGCTGGGTTATTTTAACCCAACCATTTGGGTTATTATGTTTAACCCAGCAGGCTGGGTTGCTTTTTAGGGTTTAAAATTACTACATTGCTAGGCTAAAATGAACCCAAATAGAGCTAGATATTAAACCTACAAATCTTGTTCATTTTAAAATAACTTTTACACACAAAGAATGACTATCAAAAGGTAAATATTTATTAAAAACAACAAGAGAAAACAGTCAAAAAGTAACATGCATGTTAAGAAGAAATGCAGAAAAGTATGGCATTAACAGCTACAGAGTTTATAAATGAACATTTGTTGAATATAACTTAAAATCAAGACTTTGTTGGTAAATTGTATAAAACAAATATACAAAAACACTATTATACAATACTTGTACAATTAGTTAATAGTGAAATTCTTTACAAACTATTCTGGAATGAGAGTACACAAATAAACCACAACATTAACACTGATATTATAACATTTAAAAGAAGCATATGTGTGTGAAAGAATGTGAGCATGTGTGTGAATGACTGAGAGTAAACTCCATCTCTACTAAACACAGGACAAGCATTTAACATTTGCTTTTTACAAATTATACACTTACAGTTTGTTTCATAGTCCATGAATACAGATCATGCATCACTGCCAATTTTCATGATCTCTTTATCATAATTGATGTAGTCATGAAGAAGCCCCATCAGCACAGCATGTGACATCTTTTACAGCATCCAGGGCAGCGTCCTCCTTTAAAACCACTGTTGTATCAGTTTGGGGGAAATTCTCCTCTTTGACCAGCATTCATCCCACTTACCGCCTGTTCTTCATCAGTGGCCTAAAAAGAGAAAAACATTTAATGAAACTATCCATTTTCAGATAGAGGTGCATCCACATCAGTAAGGACAGGTAAATAGTCTGTCACTTTGTGTGGTTGTTTAATGTCTGTCTACCACAGCGCTCTAGAATGCTATGCAGAATGGCAGCACTAGTGTGAGGGCATGTAATATTGTTTAAATAAATGTATTGCTTTCAGAGAGTTTCTTCTTTACTGAAACATTAAAACAGACATGACATTCACATACCTCACAAATGTCCATATGCGTGGAGGCTGCTCTTTAATGGGTTAGTTCACCAAAAATGAAAATGGTCATAATTTACTCCCATGTTGTTCCAGACCCATACAAACTCTGATCATTTTGGAACAAAAATAAATATATTTAATATTGTCTTAATTTTTGTCCTCCATTGCCAGTCTGGGAGACCAATATTTTCTTCTGAACAGACATGTTCACTATCATGTAATTTAAGATTTATACATATATAAATATTGGAATGTATTACTTCTACAATAACTCTATTCATGAAGCTTGAAAATACTGATTATCTAGACTATCAATGGATTAAGAAAAAATTAAGAAAATTTAAAATATATTAATTTGTGTTCTAAAGAAAGACACAAGTCTTATAGGTTTGGAATGACATGAGGGCAAGTAAAACATTTTTTGTGTGAACTATTCCTTTAAGAAAGGAAGACTACGAATGATGACTCTCCAAATCAGACAACTCCAAAGTTGGTTTGGGTTCTGCAATGAAAAAAAGGGACACTTATGGTTTATATAAAATATGAACACGTAATCATACTGTTGTTACATTCAAATGTGAAGTAAACAAGCAGGAGACAACAGAAACATTTATTTTCAAATAATCACTAACATCAATCTCAAAAGAATGATGCTCTCCTATGTATCTGGCAATCAACATCTACAAAAAACAAAGAAACATAATTTTACTTTTAGTAAAAAAGTTGATAACATGAAATTATGAAGTTTACTTGCCTTAAACGGTCGTTCCCACAAGCAGGCTGCTGTCCTTAACGCCCGGCGCGGGCACAATGAAGACCCGCTCAGCAAGTCTGAAATATTACATGCAAGACATTACTGTTAACAATTATCACTTAATTAGCCTCAAAATAATTATGCTAGTCTTTATTACATAACGCCGTTTCCTTTAGGAAACTACATTCAGTTTAACCGCGAACAATAAGATAACGAATTAACATGTTAATAACCATCTATTTACACCTCAAAAAGAGCAAATATTGTAAAATCGTATTTAAATATGACATAAGATACTCACAGACGTTATAAAAGTACATTAAGCTACGTTACCTCTTCTGTTCAGTAAAAAAGGCCGTTATGATCTCCGTTTCTGAGGCAAAAACCACGTCCGCGTATTTTTAAATATAATATATTTTCGGACTAGTTCCGCCTTCCATAAAACCTCAAAATACTCCCGACACAAACAATGAATGATGACTTTACATTTTTAATCTTTACTTACCATAACGTCTTTCATTCGCTTCTCGCTTCTTTCAGGCTGAGAAAATGGCGGCTTCTCGCACTGGTGTCGTCGGATGTTAACGTGACGTGCGTGCTCTCCTTCACGTCCGCGTTCCCAACCCAGCACCGCTGGGTTATGATCAAGACCAATTTTCAACCCAAAATTGGGTTAAAACAACCCAACGCCCTTACCCAGCGGTCTCAACCCAGCATTTGGGTTGAAAAAACAACCCAGCATTTTTTAGAGTGTAATAATAAATAAAAACTGAGCCAGTCTTCTCTTAAATATATTTAATAGGTATTCTTTGAGCTAGAATAGAAGCATTTTAATGGTCAGTTTTTACTGTCAGATGTGTTCTTGTTTGCTTTTGAACACTGACACAAATTATATCATTTTCATCTGGTTTGTGGTATGCAAATGTACAAGAAAAAAATAACAGCCATCAATGGAAATTTACATCCAGGAAGCCACAGTGTGAGGTTTTGGCCAAGATACTGAATGCACAAAGGTTAGTCATCTGAGCTCTTTCCACAGCAAGCTGTGCGCATGCTGTCAAACACAGCCATGTATAGAAGCGGATGCAAGCACATGTTCAGGGTGGCCAGGCCTTTTGACACTTGATATGAATTATACACCCAGCACTTCATTAACGAAATCGACTTCAGATAATTATAATACGTCTGCAGAAAGTGATAGGGCACAAATGACGTGGCGTAAAGGATGCAGACAAGAGCAACCATCAAAGCCACCTTCCTCTTTTCTAGCAAGGTTATATTTTTATTTTTCAGAACTGCCCAAATCACACCCAAATACGATGCAAAGGTAACTAAGAAAGGAATCATGCACCCTACAACCAAAAGAAATAGGGTGTACTTAAAATGGGATATTCTTAGGGTTTTATCATGACATGAGACACAAAGAGTGAGGTTTTCTATAACTTCAGTTCCAGCAAATTTGAGGACCGGCGATGAAGCGATGATCACGATGAACCACGTCAGCATGCTTGCGATCTTTGCATGTTTAGGGCACATGTAGCTCCGAGTGAAGAAGGGGAAAACAATGGCAATGTATCTGTTGACGCTGATGCACATGATGAAGAAAATGCTGCCATAGAGGTTGCAACTGAAGAGGAAGCGTTCTAATTTGCATGCAGCATCTCCAAAGCTCCACTGCTTCTCATTGGCATAGTAAACGATGAGCAAAGGCAAGGTCAAGACGTAAAGAATGTCACAGATGGCCAGGTTACAGGAGAACACAACTCCGGTGTGCCAGTTCTGCCTCTCTCTGGTCAACAGGAGCCACAGGGCAAATATATTCCCTACCAGAGCCACACACATCTCAATGCCATACATTGGGGGAAGGAGTCGGATTTGAAACGTAGTATTGCAGAGAAAACTGCTGTTCATTGTCCCTGGTGCTCTCTGACCCCTGAAAAATACAAACAAGAGTTTGTAGCATCAATCAAATTTTTGGAAAAAACACTTGTGAATTCAAGATGATGATGTGAAAACAGTATCTTTTTTCATAGAAACAAGCTGTTTTGCAATCAGAAAATAAATATAACACAACCGCATTGCAGCTAATCTCAGGCTTCTCATCTTAACGTCTTGTGTAATACTGCTACGGATGCTGAAAAGCTTTTTATATAAACCTACAGTTGCAATGTGGTAATGTTATAGTTGTTGGATTTTGTTTTGTGGTTTGGTAAACTGTACAGCTTGTGCAGTATTGGTAATACGACTCGACACTCAAATAAGTAATAAAGGTTTATTGGCATCCATGGTTCCATGAAGAACTTTGAGTTCCATGAGTTCATCGCAACCTCACAAAGTTCCATTATAATCAACGAATCTCTTATTCACACCGTCTACTTTATGCATAACTCAGCAATGAACATATAAATTATATATATATACAAAACATGAAAAATATTTTAAAGGTCCAGTCATTATCTTAACTTGGTGCCCCCCTATTGTCTGGTGCCCCAGGGCACTTGCCCAATCGCGTCTATGGATAATCCGGCCCTGGGTATATAACAATGGACAGTTCTGTATGTACAGGTATATTATGTGCAAATGAAGCGTGTATAAATAGTTATACAATAAAGTTGTATAAGTTACCATTATGAATGAACTAATGTTTATAAACTACCTCGTTTGTGATTCAGCTCTTTACCTGTTTTTTATTTATTTTTTATAGTATGCATCCCAAAAAACAGCTTTAAGTAGTTGCTGACAACATAAAAACCAATAACTAGCAAAATCCTTCAATACACTGAACCGTCTTTTGCTCAGATGTGACGTAATTCAGGGGTTTTACAGACCACAAACATCTTTCAGTTCTGCCTGCAGGAAATCACACCTGCATTGTTTAAGAGTGTAACTGGAAACAGTAAGTACTGCTAAACCAGTGCACTGTAAAACACGTTGCTTGTAAAAATTCAGCACTAATAAGCAATTTTACATCCAGGGCTGGTCATGATATTCAGGTGAAGAATGTATTTACCTTTTTTGCTAATGTTATTTATTTTAAGATACAAGTTAGTTGGTTTCAGAATTTGCAGCAATTTTAAAAACAAATCTGTCATCATGTTTAGAAACTTAAGTGCTAAGCACTCACAACTTTTATAAAAACAACAAAACACTGATATTTCACCAAATAAGATCCAAGCACAAACACCTTACAGTACATTTTACACTATGTTAATACACCATGACATACTTATTCTCACCATTGCTAATATACACAATGGCCACAACAATACCATATTTTTTTTATTGTATGTTTATAAACTCTCTCGCTTGTACATTTTTAGAAAGTGCCAAACAAACATCAAAACAAGTGGATAAAACTTACCAAGTCAGTCTGCTTGACTAAATGCTCCGACAGTCACCCGTGAAATAGTACCAAACTTCCTGTCTCATGCAAGTAGTGCACTTTTAAAAAAAACAGACCAATGAGTGAAATCACACGTGACATTTAAAGCACCTAGATGATCGCAACAAGCCGTTTGATGGTTTGAAAGAATTTATTGGTAAAATGTATCCAAATCTATGAACATTTATACAAGGCACAAGTCTGACGTAAAGCAGCATTGATCTGCTGATGTTTTTGCATTGATTCATGATACACCAGTCATGAAATGCATGACGCATCAGTGAAGCAACAGTCCCATCTTGTGGTTAAGCTGTTTAGATGCGTCCAACCTCGCTTTCAGTTCCTTCAGCTTTTCCCTTTCTTGTGTTTAAAGTCCTTTTTTCCTCCGGCACCTTTCTGTCGTTTCATAACGGCACGTCCTCTAAACGTTTTCTGTCCCCCAAACTTACGTTCTCCTTTTTTCTGCCCTGCCCTATTGCCTGTTCCCCCTTTTTGGCCAAACCTTTTGCCTCCTTCGCTCTTCCTAAACCTGTTTCTCCCCTCTAGTGGTTTTCTATCCCCAAACCGCTTTCTGCCATCTTTATTTGCCCTGTCAGACGGCTTAAAACTCTTTTTGTCATAGGGAGGCCCTTCCCGGTGACGGCTTCCTCTTTTTGAAGGGGATTGGAGACTTTCCAGGACCACGCTTCCTTTTTGCAGGAAACATGTCTGTGAAGTTAAAGAAGAAATTAGAACCAGTGCAAAATGCAACAACAGTCAAATTTCACATAGTTTTGGTACGACACGATACCTTCATCTGGTTCCTCCCCCACAGCCTGTCTGTAATACTCCGCTTCATCATCAGACTCGACTGGAGCCTGGCCCTCCGGTTTCCCAGGATCCTCAACTTCATCATCTGACACCTGCCCTTCCTGCTGACGCTTTCTCTTGATGCCCTCCAAGCTCTTTTGCCTTTAAGAAATTAAAACATTTTTGGAACAAATACAATAGAACTTACATTTAAAAAGATGCTTTGAGTGCATTGCAATGGTTGGTATTCTGATATATTTTTTATATAAAAAAAAACTAACAAATAAAATGTTACATTTAGTGTTTTTAAAGCTTTTTATTGGAGAATGTTTTGAAGTAATAGGCAGCAACCATTTAGCAGAGATACAAAATACCCATTTCAAAACACCGTAACCAAATGCTGTAATATTTACTTCAGCAGAAACGAAGGATCTCCACGGTTAACACGTGTGTCTTTGGGTCTGCTTTTCAAACCAATAGCCTGTACCACATACAGCTCTTCACCACAAGAGCAGCAGATCTACTCACTTGTTCTGGTCTCGTTTGTCTTTTTTTAGGGCAATGTTCTGTTCTTGTTTTCTCTTCCGTTCTGCTTTCTCTTTCAGACGGGCCTCCTTCCTTTTCAGCATCTCCTGAAGTTCTTCTTCTGTTTTCGAGACTGCAGACGGAGTACATTTTGGACTAGTTTAGCGATACGGTGAATAATAACTAGTTTGGGTGTCTAACGGTCTTTTACACAAAACTATACTTACTGAAGGAATGATAAAGTACTTTTCCTTCCCCCATGCCTTCTGATATCTTCACTAGCTGCAGAGTCATTCTGGGGCCAATCTGTAGCAGAACAGACACCCATCATTTTTCAGAACACAAACTGTCAAGTATCCGATGTGTTTTTTGTGCTTGAGCATGTGCTGTTAGCATGGCAACATACTAATGTGAATTGAGAATCCAGCCAATAATATTTAAAGGGATAGTTCACCCAAAAATGGAAATTCTGTCATTATTTACTGACCCACACGTTGTTCCAAACCTGTAAGACCTTCATTCATCTTAAGAACACAAATTAAGATATTTCTGATCCTGCATAGACAGCAACAACTGAAGGCCCAGAAAGGTAGTAGGAACATCATTAAAATAGTCCAGGTGACATAAGTGGTTCAACCGTAATGTTATGGAGCAACGAGAATACAGCACAAAAGAAACAAAACATCAACTTTATTCAACAATTTCTTCTGTGTCAGCCATGATGCGTGTTCACGACAGTACCATCACAAACACGTCATGTTACTCTCATGAATGCGCGTAAATTCTGTGACCAACACGGAAGAGAAGAAATGGTTGAATAGAGTTATTTTAGTTTTCTCTGCACACAAAAACTCTTCAAAACATCCTCATAAAATTAAGGTAGGACCACTGATGCCACATGGACTATTTAAACAATGTCCTTCTGTCTATGGAGGGGGTCAGAAAGCTCTTGTACCTCATCAAAAATATCTGAATTTGTTCTTAAGATGAACGAGGGTCTTACAGGTTTGGAACAACATGAGGGTGAGTAATTAATGACAGCATTTTCATTTTTGGGTGAGTTATCCCTTTAAATAATAGCTTGAGTTTAAAAACCAGCCCAGCATGATGCGTTTCCTCACCTCAGTCAGCCGAACTGCGCTCTGCTGCGAGGCCATGTTTCCACGACCCGAGTACACCTGCGGTAACTCTGTGATGTTGTGATCTCCATCCTGCTCTGCCTCGCTCTCTGAAAGATTGATACCTCTGCAGAAAGTACAGTGTGACATGTAAAATCACTTACGTACATTACAAACACAAGTATGAAGCTGGAGCATCAGAGCGTTTACTTTGAAACATCACTGTTCAATCAATTATAATACATTTCATCATATGCATCAAATTCTGTGAATGATCTCCAGTTGTGGAAGACATACTTCATGAGGAGCTCGCTGATGTCATCCAGCTTGCTCATGTTGGGGAACTTCTCCTGCATGAGCTTCTTCACCCCTCGACTCATGCCCACGGGCACCACCTTCAAGCTACTGCAGGAAGAACATGGAGAGGGTTAGCGGATACTGTAAGAGACCTCACAAAATAGCATTTGTTTGAAGATGCATCAGTGCGTTTACTTTGAAAACAATCATAGGAAAGTCATGTTCAGAAGTTGCATCACATGCACCTTTAAATTGGAGACAAGAAAACAAAGTCAAGCTACTTACTAATGACGAAACTCCACCTCTTGGGACACGGGATCATAAGTTAACAGCACACATCTTTTTATGCTGTTGAGGTTGAGCTGGGAAACAAGAGTTAAATGATCAAAACATGCACGAACCTTCATATCTTCTCACCAAGAGGACAACAACATCAGCTGGTTGTACACATCACAAATCTCAGAAGACTATACTTGCATCACATGTGAAGAAACATTTCATAGTTCAGAGCGAGTGGATTACCTTGTGTACATTGATCGAGGGGAACATGTTCTGGAACATGGTGGCCATCAGCTTGACGTGCATGCCTTCAATGCCAAAATTATTCAGCACTAGCAAAGGATGATGGGAAAACTGCTGTTCATGCATCCTGTGTCTCTTTAAAGACGAAACTATATCTTTGATGAGGGTGTACTGGAACAAAGAGACAATTTAACTATAGAACAAATTACAGGAATGTTCATAATATAATCAGTGTGAGACTAGACACATCAGTGCGTTTACTTTGAAAAGACATCACTCAACAGTCAAAATACTAAAATGTCTTCATTTGTGCCCTCGGATGAGAGAAATAAAACCAGAGACAGGTCAAAAGTAGTGCAGTTATATACCTTCGCAACGCGGAAATATAACGTTGGACCTTTGGGAAGACGTGCAAGCCTCTGTGGAGAAAGAGAGAGTAATTTTAGGTGTTAATATATTTGATCTAAAAAGGAGATGATGATATACATATACTCTGAATAGTACATACTACAAAGTCATAGTCTTGCATGCCACATCGCTACTATCAAATGTATGTAACTCAAACAGTAAAGCATGACAATAGCAAATGCCAAGGTCATGGGTTTGATTCCCAGGGAAAGCAAGAAGTGATAAACATGCTCTGGATAAATACATCTGCCAAATGTCTTTTGCATTGTGATATACATTCAAGTGAAACAGATTATCATAAAAAAATGCTTGGTATGGTTCTTGACATGGTTCTACGCATCGGTTAGATGAATGGATGGAGGCAGGTGTGAACTTGTTTGATATCGCAGTTTAAGTACATTTACATTTATCAGATGCTTTTATCCAAAGCGACTTACAGTGCATTCAGGCTATACAGTTTTTTGTCAGTATGTGTGTTCCCTGGGAATCGAACCCACAACCTTTGCGCTGCTAACGTAATGCTCTAACCACTGAGCCACAGGAACACGCGTTCTGCACAGTAACTACACGCGTTCAAACAGATAGGGTTATTTTTAAATTGCATGCAGCCTTTAATGGGATAGCTCATGCACAAATAAAATGATAATTTACTCACCTTTCCTTTGTTCTAAACCTGTACGAGTTAAATGTTGGTAACCAAACACTTGTTGGTAGCCATTCCAACTATGGACGTCAATGGCTTCAGTCAACTGTTTTGTTACCAACATTCTTCAAAATATCTTTTGTGTTCAACAGATGAGGGAATCTCGTACAGGTTTAGAACAACTTGAGTGTGAATAAATTACAGAATTTAAATGTTTGGATAAACTATCCCTATAAGTGTCACACTTCAGTTTAGTTCTTAAACTAAGAACACTTAATATAACGTTACAACAGTGAAATAATCAATGTAGCTGTTACTATTATTGACCATTAGGCATCCAGGAACCACCATATCCGTTTTACATAATACAAATACACTCACCATGTTTATAGAATTTTCTGTTTTGGTAAATATTGAGAAGTGCGTGATTCCTAATGGTCCTGCCACGGCAACAAAATCTTTCAAGACGTTATTCTTCCGCACCTGTAAACCAAGACAACAGTGTGAGTGTGTAACACAGGACTCGACAGCAGAGTTGAGCAGCAGTCGCGAGGAGCACCTTCAGAGATCTGGCAGTGAAGGGCTCCATGACTCGTCTCATGTCTGCCACGAGCTGAGTCACGTTCATGCCGATCTGTCCGCGGTGAAACACGAAGGTGTGAGGCACAGTGGAGTAAGTCTCGGCCACAAGACTGGCGGCCTCGCGGGCTTTCTTCTGGTTTTTAGTCTGGAGACGAAAACAGAAAAATAGCTCATCGAATTATTTTACCTTCAATTTGTATCGCCATAAAGCTGAAAAGATCTTATACATTATTTTGTCAAGAGTTAGAACATTGACACATATTTACACATCACCGAATCTCATTCCAAATAACTACACTAACAGATAAAGACAGACGGACTACTTGTAAGTTACTTCATAGTCCGCACTTAACTGTGGATGCAAGTTAAACATAACGTTACCTTTGTTTTCCCCATTTTTCAAGGACAGTACAGCGTATCCAAACCGAGAGCGCAAAACTGAACTTGACTTGATTTTAACACGAATATCTTAGCTAAAATATCTCACATGTCTTGTTAAGCAGCACCCATTTTGAAAATCCTGGAACTCGCTGCTAACCATGTGGCGTGGTGGCGCATGCGCAGAAGGAGGGTACCACACGACGCGTGTACACGCTGGATGTTAGATTTTACACGCGCCGTCTTTTGGATGGGATGAATTACTACATGTACCTACATTGGTGGGTTTAATTCAACGCATAGAATTCTAGGCAGGTTTTAAACCCTCAATTTAGTTTTTTAATGTGCCACTTAGCCTTCAATCCAATTTAAAATAAATATCAGTCAGAAGGAGAGGGTTGTGGGTGTGCTTGTGTGTGGGGGACAGGCCTGTGTAGGACCAGAAAGGAGGGGGGCTGGTCTCATTAAGATGGTTTGTAATTACACTCTTCTTTGTTTAGAGATCCTCTGACAGGAGCTGTTCTTCCTGCTTTAAAAGTTTACTGCCAGTCTGGGTGTCTCCCACTGCCCTCTGTCTTTGAACATCTCCTCTGAAGACTGTAGCACTGACCAGACATCCACTGCTGCAGGCATTGTGTTCAATTATTAATGGAAAAGGCGTGTTTCCCTTTATGAAAGTGCATTTTCATTGATATTATAATCTTTTAGATATAAAGAGCACGGATCCGAAGCTCGGAGCTTAATATCTTGTTTGCATCAGTCGGAGGACAAGGCGTTGACTTAAAAAGAGACCAAATCCAAAAAGAGAAGATCGTCTGGTGATATAAGGAGGTAAGATAAATATCTCTTCATGATTTGTTTTCTCAGAATCATGGTAATATTCCACGTTTTGTTTAAACAACTAAAAACTGTAAATATAAATAAGCATATCAATTATGTATTCTTCTGTTGAAATATCCCATAAGTATTACTTTGGTATTTTAATGAGCCTTCAAATATTTATATACCAGCTTCATATATATATATTTATATATATGCTATTTTAGTCATGAGTGAAACTTTTCCAAAGTATTTATTAATTGATATCTAAAATTACTTTAAATTTCTACAAACTGGTATAACTTTTGTTAACTTTGGTATTAATGGGTATCCTCTCTAATAGGCATCACTGTTCTTAGTCCCTTTGTTTAGCTGTTTTTATTTGTTGCCTCAGTCAATGTTTAGATTTGTTAATTGCTTATGACATTTATGATGTGTACCAAAGCTGTAATTTTCATCAGTATTGACTTTAGCTATTGATTTTGACAATCAGATGAAATGATAGTTGACTCAGGCTCTGTTTCTGTTGACATGCTAATTAACCCAAGAAAAGGCTAAACTGTTTTACCTCCCACATGAACATCTGGCCTGCATCAAAACAGCAGGCCTCTTCAGTTCATGACTGACTGAGTGGGGGGTTGTAATGTTACAATTTAGGCAGGTTTCAGCTCACTGGAAAATTAAAAATATTTGTGACCCTGCACCACAAAACCATTAAGTAGCACGGGTATATTCGTAGCATACTGATAAAAAGAGAAATGTATAGCCTGAATGCACTGTAAGGCGCTTTGGATAAAAGCATCTGCTAAATGTATAAATGTAAATGTAGCAATAGCCAAAAATACACTGTATGGGTCAAAATGATAAATTGTCCTTTTATGCCAAAAATCAAGATTGTGTTCCATAAAGATATTTAGTAAATTTCCTATCATAAATATATCAACATTTAATTTTGATTAGTAATCAAAAACTACGTTTGGACACCTTTAAAGGTGATTTTCTCAATATATTGATTTTTTTTTCAGATTTTGTCAGATTGAAATTTTTTCAGATTTTCACATAGTTGTATCTCAGCCAAATATTGTCCGATTCTAACAAACCATGCATCAAATGGAAAGCTTATTTATTCAGCTATTTAAAAAAATTGACCCGCATGACTGGTTTTGTGGTCACCATTGTTTATTACTTTTTCACATCAAGTCAGATCAAGTCTGAACAACACAATCTTATGGAAGTTTGAAACTATCTTTTTAGGTGAATTGGAGACTAATTCATATGAATTTGTACAGTCTGTAAAATGCTAAGATTTTGTATTATCTGTTTGTTAGGATCATATTGGGCAGTTTATTGGCTCAGTCGCAACACTTATGGAAATTCCAGAGACTTGTGCCTTGGTCTTCCTGCTGGTTTTTGGTGGGGCCTGCTGTGTGGACGGCCGCCAGGAAGCCTCTAACACAGACACCTCCAGGGGTGATGCAGGTCAGAAAAGGCCATCTCGAGCAACAGAGAATAAGCCGAGCCGCTGTTCCTACACTTTCATCGTTCCTCAACAGAAGTTAACGGGGGCGCTTTGCGTGAGCACCGAGACGGCTCGTGTCAACCGCTCTGAGACGGCATCCCTGCGCGCGCTGCTGGACCGGCAGCAGGAACAGCTGGACACTATGCGTGGGCAGCTGGAGCAGGAGGGCGCACTGGCCAGTGAGATGAGAGTTCTGCGCAGGGAGAGCGTCAACATGAACGCCCGCATCACCCAACTCTACGCCCAACTGCTGAATGAGATCCTCCAGAAGAAGGATCAGGCTTTGGAGCAACGGAGGCTCGAGAGTTTGGTGCTTAATGCAACAGCCCAGGTAGCTCAAAGCATTCCCTACTGTAAAAAAACATCATTATCAGCTTAGTTGTTTCTCCTAGATGCAAATGAGATTAAATGGAGAACAATCTGAGTGTCCTGCTTCTCAGATTTTTCACTGGGAATGTCTCAAACTGTGCACATATTTGCCACAATACCAAAATGTGCAATGAAAAGCCATAGATTTGAATATAAACTAAAATAAAAATAAAAAGTGCATTTTAGCATACCTTTAATGAGAGTACTTTTTATGGATACATACTTAAAAAAAATATACTTAAGTGAAGCAATTTGTCGACCTTTTGAGTGATTTTAAGCACTAGGACTTAAGCACATCTTTTGACAAGCATTTACGGTGAACTAAAAATATGTCAATGCCATATTTAAATGTCTATTTAAATTCATATGTCATGTATGTCAGTGTATTTGTAAACACACATTTGTAATAATAATGTAATTTAGTACATTTAAAATAGGTTAATGTTGCATTTTAAAGTAATATTTAAATGTAATATTGCCTAACACACTTCTTTAAAGCATGTCATAATATTGTTAAAACCATAAATTAATGTAATAAATGAAGTAGCCTAATGAAAATGTACAGTCTCTTCAAATAAACTTACACTAAACATATACTATTATATTATCTGCGTGTATGTTTTGCAAATACTCTTAAGATTTGAAGCACACTACAAGTGCACATTCAATACTATTAAGCACACTTGTTTTTCACAAGGAATGTAAAGATGCATTCACTTTATGGAACATTATTTGGACCACTCATTAAGTTATCTACTTTTCAAATATCGTGATAAATGTTTAATTTTTTCGCAAATCCTGACAGGTGCTTCATGTAACCAGCAATTACAGAGACCTGGAAAAGAAGTATGATGCACTCACTTCTCTCGTGAGCAACCAGAGCCAACTAATCACACATCTGGACAAGCAGTGCCAGCTCAAGAACCCCACTAAAGCACCGCAGGTAAGAGCCATCTGTTATATATTCTGTGCCTTTGTGCTTTTGCTTTGTAACGTGGACTTTTATGTTGTAGTTTTACTTGTTTCCTGTTCCTGTTTCCCCTTGTCATTAGTCTGCTTGTTTCCAGCTGTGGTTAGTTAGTCTTGTTAACCCCTGTCTACAGCCCTTGTGTTTCCTGTGTTCATTGGCCCTGTTCCAAAATGGCACCTTGAGGCGTATTCATTACAAAATAAAAATGCCACTTTAACTGTAGGGTAGAAGTTTGCTGTGGAGTATAGAATAAAAAGTGGACATAGAGAGTGCACAACAGCCACAAACAGCAGCACACACGGCGGCCACTAGAGCATAAATGCACATGAAGTGTGCCATGTGGGATGTGATGCCAGTGATTTCAGACAGTGGCTTGCATCTTGTTTCTTGGTTTTGTGGTTTTCTTATATTTTAATTAACACTGTCTGCATTTGCATCCAACTGTCCCTCAACTCTAAGTTCTCCCACTGCGACACAGTCTGAGCTTTCAGGTTTTACTTTGTATATTCCAAAAATAAACAGCAGGTACACCCCCCAAAACCAAGTGACATTTCTTATGAATCTCTTTACAGGAAACCACATCACTTCCGGTTCAACAGTCAAGTGTGTTGGTGAAAGTGAACACAGAGCCTAAAGAAGTTGCCAGCAATGTCCAAAGAGACCAAAGTGCCCCTTTGCACCAGGAACAGAGTCCTCCAGAACTGCCGGAGAACTTTGATGGCTTGCCCAGTCTGCCAACAGACACACCTTTCACCAGTTACCCCGTGACTAAATCTCCAGGTAGCCTAATAAACCCCAAAGGCTAGGGTGTAGCTGACACTGTTGTTTTGAGTGGTTTTTAGTGTGTTGCTATTGTGTTGTCTAGGATTTTCAGTGTACTGAATGACCTAATAATTACTTAAATTACCCAATGTTGTCCTTCCTTTGATGTGGACGCATCTTTTTTTGCCTGTTTTATCATCCTCCTGTTTTATCATCCTGAAAATCTTAGGAAATGGTCACCCAACTTCAACAAGCCATCACATTTGAAGTGTCATTCATGTCTGCAGCACAACTTGTGCAAGATGAGATATGCACCAACGTTTAACATTTAGAATTAGGAGTTTGTTTAAATCCTTAACCTAAATAGTAACGATGATTCTTGTCTAAGCCAAAGAGTAAAAATCCCAGATAGGAGTCGTGTCCGTGTTTCCCACGAAGGAGTTTGGAAGCCCTGGGTGTCAGTGACCTGTAGTCAGCAAGCTTTATCTCTGAGAATTCCAAACAGTGTGTTATCAGAGATGGTGACCCTCATTACTCTTCACAGGACTGTGAGAGCTGCACTCAGCACACACACACACACACACACACACATGCACATAGCAGAGGCAAGTTAATCGCCACCTTTGTAAAAGCTTTGTGACACAATCCTTGAATTACAATGCAATGCTTTTGCCTCCATCAACTCGGGTGTGAGATTACAGGACACACGTCCACCCCATTTAACAGACCCAAATTACAGCCACTGTTACGGCAGCTACTAAACTGTTTTAAAGTTTACACTCATGCTGACATTTACAATTGAAGAAGGGTTTCGAGTCAGATATTGGTGTAGAAAAAAATATTTTACAAAATATCAGTTCCTAAAAAAAAATTTACCCAGGCCAGCCAAGATGTTGATAATTTGTTTCTTCATCAGAACCGATCTAGAGAAATGTAGCATATCACTTGCTCACAGAGTCCAAGCAGACGATGAAAATGTCACAATAATCCACAAGTAATCAACACAACTCAAGTCCATCTGTTAATGTCTTGAGAAGCATAAAGATGTTTATATGTTAGTCCATTAAGACATTTGTAACTTCAAACAATGGCTTCTGGCTAAAATGCAGGTTTTTTCATTTTGGGTGAACTGTTCCTTTAAAAGAAAAATATTTACAGAGTGAATTTAAATGAATTGTAAAATAGTTGTATAACATTAAAAAAGGTTTAAAAAAATCGAAATAAACATAATTTTGAAATACAATAAAATAATATATTTATTTTAATTGTTTGCAGATACCCAATATGTGAATACAGTGATTCATATGTTGATATATGTATATTTATATTTGTTTTTTTGTTTTTTAGGTTTTAGTCTGTGTGGTACCGTAGTCTGTCTTGGTACAGATGTATGGAACGTGCCAGTGAGTGCAGAAGGTCAAATTCTTCTGGTGGTTTGTAGGAATGTTGATTCCTCCATTTTGAGCTGATAAGTAAAGGCTGAGAGATGGCTGTATACAATATACAGGTCATGACCTTGCTGCTTTCTGAACCAACAGAACCGCAGCCCTTCCTTACCATCCATCCAGCTCCTCCACACTATCTGTTCATTATAGAGTGCTGCCACACAGCTCATGTACTCAACTCAAATGATAGATCTAAAACTAGCTTCTCTAAAAGCTTCAGATCTGTTGAAGAGCTTTTGTAAAAGTAGAAATTTTATGATATCATACCAGTGAGAAAAGCCAACTAATACCACAAAACATTGGGTTGCTTTCCCACTACACATTGTGTTTCTTTCTGGAATGGTAATGTCATTTATTCATTGGCTTTTGTAATTTAATACTCAATTGCCACCTTAAAAAATGTATTTTGGGACATGAAAATGTACTGAATAGCATACGGTCTGTTTTATAGGGCCGTGGAAGGACTGTCATCATGTGCTGGAGTCAGGAGAGAAGACCAGCGGCATCTACCTGCTGCGACCGCACAATACTAACAAACTCCTGCAGGCCTGGTGTGATCAGAACAGAGCTCAGGGGGGATGGACCGTTATCCAGAGGAGACAGGATGGCTCTGTCAACTTCTTCAGGACCTGGGAACAGTACAAGGTGCACAACATTTTTACTTATGTGATAAAATTGTTATAGTAGGCCTGTAAATAAGCCTGTGTAGCATCTGCAGCAACATTTCCAACAGTTCTAAACAAATTCAACCCCGAAAAACATTATACATCTCGTAGTAAGAGTACTTTGTGACATCTAAAAAGTATGTACTTCGTAGTATGAATGTAATCTGCACTACATTGACATGTTATCATTGTCATGTGACCTACCAGCATCAGTTGTTTCTTTTTTTTCTATGTTGCTATTAATTCCGACTTAGGCTTACTACTCATTTCACATACTGCCTTAATATATATATATATATAGTAGAGGAGTGTCTATTCAGATGCAGCCACAGTGTATAAAGTACACAGTACACACACACACATATACTATGTAAACAAAAACTTTTATTTTGTATGCATTAATCGCGATTAATCATTTGACAGCACTGGTTTCTGGATTAATCAATGTGTTTGAACAAATCGTTTGAGTGAATAATTGAATAACTCACTCATAGGGACAGTCAATTATCTAGTTCCTGAATGAATCAGTGTGTTTGAGTGAATAATGCAATGACTCACTCATAAAGACAGTAATTTGTTTACTGTATTCCATCTTTGATCTCACACCTATAACCATGGGTAGCAATGTTGTCTGTCCAGGTTTAGTCCATGCCCTTCACAATTGACAGGCATTGTGGGCCACATAAGCTGCAAACGGGTCCATGGGGGCACTCATAAGCACCCTTATGAATAATAAAAAGCAGATTTTAATGCAAAAGAGGAATTTCTTTAATGACAAAACTATTGCCTATTTACAGCAAGGCTTTGGGAATCTGGATGGAGAATACTGGCTGGGTTTGGAGCACCTGTACTGGCTCACCTCTCAGGCCACCTACAAGCTGCGAGTAGCCATGGAAGACTGGCAAGGACGACAGGCGTATGCGGAGTACGACAGCTTTCAGGTGGAACCAGAGAGTGACTGGTATCGTTACGATTAGGCAGTTATCAAGGCAATGCAGGAGACTCCCTTTCATGGCACAATAATAAAGCGTTCACCACTCTGGACCGCGATAAGGATGCTTATTCAGGTGTTCAGTCTATTGTTTGTATTTCACATCATTTGTATGGTGTGTCATAAAAAATATGGTGTCATTTTTTTTTATCCATCTGCTGTTTGTCCTCCATAGGTAACTGTGCTCATTTCCAGAAGGGTGGCTGGTGGTACCACAAGTGTGCCCACTCCAACTTGAATGGGGTGTGGTATAGAGGAGGCCATTACAGAAGTCGATACCAGGATGGTGTCTACTGGGCAGAGCTCCACGGAGGGTCGTACTCCCTAAAGAAAGTGGCCATGATGATCAAACCTGCTTAACAGCCACAGAAACAAACCAGCAGAGCACCCAGAGAGAACTTAGATTTAGTGCCAACTTTTCTACAAAAATATGTGACAATGAGCACTAAATATTTTTGAGGAGCTTCAGGTTATTTTTTTTACATCTAGTCTTGAATTTGTATTAATATTGTTTGAACAAAGACATGATTTGAATATTTTTATTCAGATGCATTATTGTATTTTGGAATATTTACATTTGATTGTATTTTGTTTTTCAAGTATGATATATATTAAGGTATTTTGAAAAATTGCATATATACTGTACATATTTTTAATCACTATCATAGTGTTGTTTAATATATATATATATATATATATATATATACTTTATTTTTTAAACTACAACAGCATTCATTTAAAGAAAAAACTTTTGTTCATATTTTGTGCTTGTTCTGCGTCATTTTTTATTACCTCACTTGTGGTTTTCCTCTTTCTTTCTGCGAGTTAAGACGGCACTTCCTGTTCTCAGACACTTCATACCATGCTTATCGCAATTAAGAGAAAATAAATATTTTCACAAACAACACCAAAGGAGACTGCATCTATCATCCGTCTCCGGCATTACCGGCACCATTTCTTATCACTTGTTTGACAATGCTTCTGCTTCAGCCGTTGGTAGGTCTCTTGCTGATCAGCCTTGCTCATGGCGGTAAGTTCTCACCATTCTGTCTTTTCAGTGAATCTTTCTGTGGATCCTTTCAACTTTTAAATTATTGTGACAACTAGAAGCCTAGCAAATCATCTGGGGAGGGAGTTCTGTTTATTTCTTTTGTTTTTAGATATTTTTCTTTCTTTCTTGAGCCCTATTTCTACTAACACTGAAGCGGTTTTGATGGTGTCGAAGGTGATGTGGTTAGACCTGCATGTTCATTTACAGATAATAAGTGCGTCAAAGCTATCACAGTTTACAAAGTGTTCCTTCTGATTTTATTTGACAAGTGATCTTCATTTCTAAAGCCAGAGACCATGAACTTTTTATTTGTCAAACATTGTGACTTTTCAAAATGTATTAGAAGGTGTGGTAAGTGTTAGTGTCTGAACAGAAATTAGAGCACGTGTAGGCAGTCCTTCAAGCTTTCACACTTCTAACGCCCAAATGTTTAGGAGATGTAGATTTCTGCTTCTCTTCTGTTCACAGGGTGAGAAGTGAGAACATATACATTTCCTGTATGAAAACTTTTAAAGAAACTGAATATTGATTAATTAGTAGACTTTTTATATGAATGTGATAACTATGGTGTTTGGAATGGTTTTAGGGCATCTCTGAAGATATTCTGCAAGGGTGGTTGTTTATCAGCTGGTTTAGCAAAATAATAGCAACAAATCACATGATTTGTCATTCATGACTGTTGTGGTTCAGGATCAGTTACGTACCAAAGTGTATTAGTTAGAGTTAAGGGTTTTTCCATAACATATGAATGAGCAATGATAAAACCAATTGTTGCCAAGCAACACTTATTACACCAAAACACTCAGTCAAAATGACTCTTATCCACACGTCTGTTAATTGCAAAAAGCAATGGATTCTGCCTTAATAATCATTGACTGCCTGCTGTACATTATATTCAAGGCTGAGACATGAATCATAAAAATCCTAAACGCAGTTCTTGAAATGTGAACAGATATTTCCAAGTCCAGTTAAACACACTGTACAAATGTTGTGTGCTATCTACTACACAAATGTGATTATCTAAAGTCTGTTTCATTAAAAGACTGTATACATCTAGATAACTCAAGTAGGAGAAAGCTCGTAACTACACTGGCATTAGCAAAACTACAGCTCACGGAACATATCATCCTTGCTTAGTGTTAGTCCATGCAGTTATCCACAACCGACCCACAAGCTCTGCTCTTCTGCACAATGGTAACGAAAGAAACTTCAACATAACAGAAACTCGTTCAAATGTCAAACATAAGTGAACATTAAACATTACCAGCTTTTTCCCTTCACTCAACACACAAAATAGCACTTCATTTCAATATTTGCTCTCAATATCCAGCCATATGCAAAGCATGCTGGGTTAATACTCTTAAAATAAATAGGGAGCCTTTATTCCTGAATTTTATGAGCTTAGTTCCTAAATTTTAGCCTAGATTCAAGCCCTGGCTAAAGTAAAAAAAAGATAGGGAAATGGTTTTATAGTGAAATGCTGTCAGTATTTTCTGTACAACACTGAACCACCATTTCTTTAATAAAATACCCACTATTTTTAATTATTATTTATTTACATTTACATTTTTACAGGTTAGTATTGAGAACTATGATAATTTTCATAAAGGCAAAGTCTGTCAATTTACTTACATTATGTCTTTCTAAACCTTAGAAAACGTCAACCTAGAAAGACAGGTTTAGAAAGACATAAAGGTGAGTATAATGATGACAGACTTTACCTTTTTGGATAAACTATCCCACAGAAACTAACCTACAGAGAGTAATAGCACTTTTGATTGGAAAAAATGAACCCAAAATGAAAATGTGCTAAAAATTCAGGCCATCCAAGATGTGGATTTGTTAGTTTTTTTCATTAGAACAGATTTGGATACATTTAGCATTACATCAATAGATCCTCTGCAGTGAATGGGTGCCACCAGAATGAGAGTCCAATCAGCTGATAAAAACATCACAATAATACACTAATAATTCACACAACTCCAGTCCATCAATTCATGTCTTGTGAAGCAAAAAGCTGTGTTTGTAACCGACAAATCCATCATTAAGGCATTTAAAGTTTAAACGCTAAATTCTGGCCATAATCCAAGTCCACAATCCATAATAATGCTTCCTACAGCGAAGAAGTGACCGACATATTTGTTTTGAACTGTTTGGCATGTAATCAGTGCTTGATCTGTGCATATTTCTCTCCTGATTCAGACAGGACAACCTGTATTATGGATTATAGTTTTCCTGTTAACAACAGTTTGAAGTTAAAAACATCTTGATGGATTTGCTTATTACAAACACTCAGCTTTTTGCTTTGGAGTCATGTGGATTACCTGTGGATTATTGTGATGTTTTTATCAGCTGCTTGGACTCTCATTCTGACGGCACCCATTCACTGCAGATGATCCATTAGTGAGCAAGTGATGTAATGCTACATTTATCCAAGTTCTGATGAAGAAATAAACTCATTTACATATTGGATGGCCTAAGGGTACAAAGAGTACATTTTCAGCACATTTTCATTACTGGATGAACTGTTCCTTTAAAGAATAGTGTGTTTACTTTCTGTGGGTAAATACAAGGCACTACATTCTAGATGATTATCAGAATGTGTTACATCAAGCACCAAGATTTGAGTCATTTGGTCAAAGTCAAGCAGAAGTTCAGTTTACATGTTTATATCATGACACATTTTTATGAACTCTCATAATACTACCTTTCACATGGATTATTTTTTTCATAATGCATTGTCTTTGTTTGTTCCCTTTGCAGAATACTGCCCCATTACGTTCAGTCCTCTTGATGTGGTGGTTGAATATGGAGCTTCATTTTCAGTGAATTGCTCCTCCAGAAGCACCACACATCAATTTGGCTTGAGCTGGAATGGATTTTCTGACACAATGGAGGACATTAAAGAGATCTTCAGAATTGAGGATAAAGTGACGGACTGGGAGATGAATATAACGTGTTACATGCATTCTAATGAAACAATGTGTTCACAGGATCTTCCAATTACTATTTACAGTGAGTTTTTTTTTCCTAAAACAAATATTTTTCTTGAATTCACTCACAACTATGAATTTCAATATCTCTGAAATCTATTCACAGAGACTCCAGACAGTGTGTTCATCAGCACCATGAATCACAGTGGACCAATGACGGAGGGAGAGCAGTATGAGCTCCAGTGTGACGTTCACGATGTGGCTCCTGTTCAGAATCTCATGGTCAAATGGTACAAAGGACAGACTCTGCTGAATCAAACCACCTTCAACGACACTAGCAATACTCCAGTGGATGAAACTGTCACACTCCTGATCCGTCCAGACAGAGCTGATGATGGAGCTCAATACAGATGTGAAGCAGAGCTGGATCTGGGAGCAGAAGGACCTCAGACTCCTAGAGAATCATCTCTCAATGCTGAAGTTTACTGTAAGTCTATTATTTCCAAGATTGGCATTTAATTCAGTTCCTATTTTTCGAAGGCCTTCTAGTGTGAAGGAGCTGTCATATTTAATCACATGCAGAGATATGCAAGCCACAGCCATATCACCCTGCAGTCCAAGACTGGTTGCCCACTGAAGCTAAGCAGGGTTGAGCCTGGTCAGTACCTGGATGGGAGACCTCCTGGGAAAACTAGGTTGCTGCTTGGAGGAGGTGCTAGTGAGACCAACAGGTGGTGCTCACCCTGTGGTCTGTGTGGGTCCCAATGCCCCGGTTTAGTGACGGGGACACTATACCGTCAAAAAGCACTGTCTCTCGGAGTGTCTCTGAGACGTTAAACCGAGGTCCTGACTCTCTGTGGTCATTAAAAATACCATGGCACTTCTCGTAAAGAGTAGGTGTATCCCGGTGTCCTGGCAAAAATTCCCTCCACCTTCCCTTGTCAATCATGGCGTCCTAATAATCCCCATCCCCTTGATTGGCTCTATGACTCTCTCTCCTCTCCACCTGTAGCTGGTGTGTGGTGAACACACTGGCGCTGTTTGTCCTGTGGCAGCCGTCGCATCATCCAAGTGGATGCTGCACACTGGTGGTGGTTGAGGAGAGACCCCCCATGATTTGAACAACAATACGCAATAAAGCACTATATAAATGCATCATTCATTCATTCATTCGTTCATCTTAACAGATAATTTGACCAAATATGAAATATTATGAATTGCATTAAAAAGGTACAATATTTTTAGTGATTGTTAATAACAGCTGCTCATCATGATATTGTTGTTCTGAGAAATGTGTCTCTGTCCTCCTCAGATAAACCACAACACACCAGTTCAACAGAGACCATCATAAAAGATGATAAGGTCGTGCTGGATTGTACAGTGAAGGCAAACCCGGCTCCTACATACACATGGGATCATCTGAAAGAGAAGATCAGCTCCTCAGTGCTCAACTCCTCCACACTCAGTCCAGGAAACTACACGTGCACCGCCACAAACTATCTGGGAAATGACAGCAAAGTGTTCACCTTCGAAGGTCAGTTTTGAAAAAACACTAATCTGCCTGGTTTCCCTCAAGCAGTGTTAAGTTCGTTTCTAATTTTAACATTCTTACTGTTCAAAAGAGTGCTGCATTAATAACATATTTTTGTAGGGATAGATGGATCACCGCCGATGATCACAAGTATGACCGGTAAGAGAGGAATACCACAGTGTTAAAAAATGTGTTGTTTTTTCTTTCCACTGCCCTGCGTCTCAAGATGTTAAAGTCAGAAACACGTTCTGTGTGAAAAGCTACAAAGGCATCACTCATTTTATTGCTCATACCTGTGAAAAGCAATTTCATTTATGCTTTATTGCCAAATATATAAAGGACTGTTGCACAGTACTGAATGGAGAGATGAATGCCCAAATTGATTTTTAAATGATGCTGTTATTCTATGATAGAGCTTCATCCTCTTCAAATCATCCCACGGAGAGCTGTTGTGAGGTATGGCGATGATGTCTCTGCTGACTGCAAAACTTCAGTCCCGCATCAAGGGATTGGATGGGAAGCCAGTGAGGGAGCAGTGCCCATGACCAAAACCAGAATCTGGTCACATGGAGAGTGTCAGAACTAAAAGAATGGGACATAAAGCCAATATGCTACATAAACTATAAAATAGGCGATCCGGATCCGTATGAAGAAGTGCTCCCAGTCACTGTTTACAGTGAGTTTCTCTCTTACTGATATTTTTCTGTTCATTCTCAGAAATATCTAATAAATGTACATTCATCACAGCAGATTTCAGAGTGTGTAAATCTTCCTCCACAGAGACTCCAGACAGTGTGTCCATCAGATCTGTGGATCACAGCGGACCAATGACGGAGGGAGAGCAGTATGAGCTCCAGTGTGACGTTCACAATGTGGCTCCTGTTCAGTATCTCACGGTCAAATGGTACAAAGGACAGACTCTGCTGAATCAAACCACCTTCACCGACACTATCAAGACTCCAGTGGATGAAACTGTCACACTCCTGATCCGTCCAGACAGAGCTGATGATGGAGCTCAATACAGATGTGAAGCAGAGCTGGATCTGGGAGCAGAAGGACCTCAACCTCATCCTACAAAATTCATCAAAACCTCTCAGCATTGCTGTACATTGTTAGTGAACAAAATATTGTTTAATGTCTCCACACATGTGAAGAAGCAAGAAGTTCTCTCAAAATACAAATAAATAAGTATGTTGTTGTTCTTATTCTTCTATGTTCTTCTTTTCCAGTTGCTCCACACATTGAATTTTGTAGAGATTGGTCACCATTGAGAGAGACCTCATTGGATTCATATCCTTTACATTTATATTCTGTTGTGGGTAACCCTCGTCCAGACATCTCCTGGACACACAATCATCATTAGTCAATTCCTCTATGCCTCTAACCAAATATAATTCTGGCCAATATGAAATCATTGCCAGGAATGACCTTCATGTAGTCAGCTGTTCCATGAACATAAGTGTCGAGTGTAAGTGTGAGAGTTCTTCAGGAGATTCGGCATTAAAACCTGATGTTTTGTGTGTCTGATTGTGTATCTTTAAGTTGATTGTTTTCTCCCCAAAATAGATCCTCCAGAACTGAACTGCAGCAAGAACTACGAAGTAAAAGAAAAAATACTTTTCCATCCTCCTTGCATATCCTGATGGATTACCAAAGCCTGACATCTCCCTCTACAAAAATGGAACAATTATCCCACTTGACTTTTATCCCAACTGGAATGATAGTGGCTGCTATCAGTTAACCGCACATAACCAACACGGAACTTCTAATTCCTCATTCACCATCAACATCCTACGTAAGTGAAAAATGGTCTCCAATGTATATTTCTTTAATTACTTTTGCCAATGAATTAACAAAGACAATTTCTACATTTGACACAGATGCCCCAGTGTTTTATGACAGCCAAGATAAATTTGTTGTGGGAAAAGACAGCAATATAAATCTAGAGTGCCACTCGACTGGTAACCCAGAACCCGAGGTGTGGTGGAGCTTCAAAAACAAGAACATCTCCACTGAGAGGCGCCACATAAACATTGAGAGAGCCACGTCCACCAATGCTGGAGTTTATACATGCAGTGCCACGAATAAATTTGGACGCAGTGACAAGACCTTCATAGTGGAGATAAAAGGTTTGGGCTTTGAGTGTGAAAACAATATGATATTAAATTATAATGTTTTCTAATTGCGTGATACATTACTGATTTTTTGTTGGCTTTTTCCTTTTTAGATGACTTTCCCAACTACATTGTAATTGTTGTAGTGCTGTTGGCACTGCTTGTTTTAATCATCCTTGTGGCAGTCTTAATGTGGAGAAGGAGAAATTCAAGAGGACGTTATCAAATACAGTCAGTGAAGCAGCATGAAATGCAGCCGTTAAGCAATGGGAGCCCTTAGTGAGTTTTACCTTGTGTTAATACGTTGAAATATGCTTGCATTGAAAAAAGACAATATACTGAACATCACTGAGTTTACAATAAATAAAGCCATTCTATAAATATCTGTGGTGTAACGTGTGGAAGCTAATACTGTTCACAGCATGCACTTTTCACTTGTGTGACTGGGCATGATATGGGTGATGTTTCAGTTACAAGGAAAAATGTTTGAGATGAGTAATAATGACATGTTTAAAACTTATAAATGTATCTTGTCAAATGAAAACTAAATGTTTTTATGTATGTTGGTTATGGTTGTTTGCTGTATATAAAAGTGTTACATACAGTATGTATTGAGAGATTATAATTTTTATGATAATCATATTATGATAATATGATATCACACAGATTATTATTTTTTGATGATGATGGACAATCTCCAGGCCAGAAATTAGTTTTCTATAATACAGGTTTGACAACGCTTTATATGCCCCCCCCAGTCTGTATTGGGAGATGTTCTATAAGTAAAGTGCCTGTTTTAAAATGTTATAATAATGATGCAATAACGCTGTACAGAAGTTCTTGAATAATGATAATGAAAGATTATGTTAAGCTACTTATGCCAACATTTTTTCTTCCTTTTTGGAGTCTTTTAATAAGATCTTTTATTTCAGTCATTTTTAAAGCCCCACAAAAAAGAAAAAAGAAAAAGAAGGAAAGTCTTAATTCAACTGGACAGCATTTAGACCTTTTTTTAAGACCCACAAAAAAAGAGACCTCTAAACTCATAAAATTAATTGTATAGAGATATTCACAAGTCAAATGTTATGCATGTTTGAATGGTTTAATAGATCCAAACACGTTATTTTACTGACCCTTGTATGCTATTTATAGGCTATATACAACAGAAAAATGCTTTGTTTTTCCTTACTAACAAAATGCATGTTAATCAATGAACAAAATGTTTCAGGACTTATGTTTTTAGAAGCATTGTTAATGATTGTTACCGTGTGGTGTTAATAATTTAATAAAGGTCATGTCCTTCCTCTCTGTTTCTGAAGTTCTCTCTCACTCCTGCAGACAGGCAGATCTGAAAGCTGGAAACTGGATCCGGCGGCTCCTTTAAGAATTAGGGATCTGGGAGTGACGCTGCAATGAAATCCAGTTGATCCTTCTCTCGCTTTGCGACGAAAAGTATTTGTGCGACCGCGAAGTAGCTGGCGCTGGAGATCCGTCGCGATTTGTTCAGCGTTGCGCGTGAATGTGGGACAAATAAATGACTCGCTTTCTTTGATCCTACTTTGAACATCTGTTACTCTTGTAAGTTGGGATAACTTTTCAGCCTAATAGAGGGGAGTGCTCGGACAGCCGAACATGGACTGGGGCACTGAGCTTTGGGTAAGTTCGGAGGATAGACTTTGATGGTTTACGTTAGTCTATCTTTCATCCTTCTTTTCCCAGAAATATATTCAAAGAAATGCGATACAATATCTTCTCAACTGAATATATGTGCGTAAATTAACGTGATTTATGACCAGCCTGGAAGAGGATAAATGCATCAAAAGACTAACGTTATCTGGCCGATTGTTAAACATATTTATGACCTAACGTAAATTTCTCGAAGTTGTCAGTTGTCACCATTTAATTCGATTAATTGCCAAGTTTAATGTGAACATCCGCTTAAACTCAAAATTGAGCAGAATCATAGCAACAACAACAGCAGCAGCAGCAGTAGCAGTAAAACCCTTAACCGTAATCATTGTAACGTATCCGTCTAAACTCAATATTGAATACTGAACTGTTAATATCTATCTATCTATCTATCTATCTATCTATCTATCTATCTATCTATCTATCTATCTATCTATCTATCTATCTATCTATCTATCTATCTATCTATCTATCTATCATTTTGCTGCAACATTAGCTAATGATAATTTTTTTTTCATTTTGAGGGATTTGTTTAGCTGTTTGTTTAATTATGCATAGGTGAGGTATAACCAACAGCTTTTGACATTAATATCCCTATTTTATGTTATTTTTAAGTCTCAGGCTGCTTTGGAAAGGTGTTTTGGCTTTGTTTACCTTCTCAGACAGGCTTAATAGTGTATTGCTAAGGAGAAGTGCTAGCTCCTTGTTTAAAAATGTATGTTGCAAAGCCTGTTGTTTGCTTTCAGTGTTTGTTTTTTTTATAGACGATTTAGAGGAGTTTAATAAGCTGACCCTGGTTATCAGTGCCACCTGACAAAGAATTGGTGATCTTTTATTTAGTGACACCAAACTGGGTTTACTTGAAGCATTGATTTTTATCCAAAATTGTCTCCAGCAACTATGCAAAACATTGTGCCACTTGAAGCACTTTGACAAATGTAGAATTAGGTTAGAGAAGTGAAGTGAGCTCAAGTTTATCATTGCATCATCATCACCTGTACTTCATCCTGGCTGTTTAAGTTGTCCCATTTCTGACCACCATCCCATAACGTCCCATCTGCATGCAGAGGTTCCCACCTCTTTTGACTAAAGGCAGATTGTACACTGTCACATGCCTGCAAGTGTGTAAATGGAGCGTTTTGCTGAAGTGGGTGGGGATTGTTTGACCTCGTTGCTATCGCTCCCCCTAGGCCTCTGTCCGCTGTCCCCTTTCCCTCTTCTACTGCACCAGCCTAATTAGTTTTGCCCCCATTTTAAAAAACACATCATCCAGTCCACATAACTGTTTATTTTGGTGTTCTGCTTCACTAGAAAATTTCAGTTTTCCGTGCTTTCTGAGGGACACCACTGCCAGCCAGGGAAGTTACAGTAGTTTCAGCTTGGTAGTAAACAGAAGTGAAAGCTGGGCTTGGTGAGGACTTGTTTCTCAGGTGTAGATGCTTCTAGCATTCCTGGTGAGAAGTGCGTGCAATGTTTCTCATAAGTCTAGCATTAGTTTACCATCACTCTAAGCGATGTCTAACCTAATTGGTTTTGGTCGGGTTAGTCATTAAGTGGTATTTCCTATGTTCTACACTATGGCATCTGTCCACTCCTTTGCTGTTAATCCACTAGCTATTTTTGGCATTTCAAGATTTCCGTTTACTACGGTGGTCGAGAGAGCTCAATGCACTGCAAATAGAAAAAACACCTGCAAATTAAGAAAACAACTTTCTCAATTTGACAACGCACACGCTGCAAATGCTCACAACACAACCAAACAAAGGAATGCACTGCAAATAAAAGGTATTTGGTTGTGTTGTGAGCATTTGCACCACTTGCTGTCAAACTGATGATGTTTTCTTGATTTGCTGGTGCTTTTTCTATTTGCATGTGTCTGAGGTTGCAGCGTGTTGAGCTCTCTTGGCCACCGTAGTTTACTGATGAGAGAGTGGCACATTTTTGTTGGTTTTAGTGTTTGTTTGAATTCTTTCAGCATGTCTTGAGAAATGCTGCACAGCTGGCTCCTTATTAAGTCATTAGAGTGTGACGAAGGACATTGGCATTTCGCTGTGGACTCCCGTATCGGGAAGATTGTAGACTGGTACTCTCTGCTCAGGCTGGGAGAATAGCTTTGCATTTGGGGAAGGAGGAGTTAATGATGGCGGAAAAGTACAAGGGAGGGGTGAAGAGTGAAGACTGGGCTGAATACAATGTTACAGATAAGAGGAACCCAGGACTGTTTTCATAGGGGATTAATGGATGCTTTCAAAGGGGATCTCTTTTGGTTTTAAGATTGTGATGATAGCAGTTGGTGTGAAGTTTGATTGAAGCCACCACTGATTCAAATCTAAAGGAGTTGTTTTAGTGTATAAACTACATTAAATTTTAGCTCAACCCAAAAACATTACAAGCAGTTATTTTTTTGCTAATCTTTGAACAAAAATTAAGACATTTTTAGTGTTCTCTCTTCAGTTTTGTCCATCCATCTAAAGCCTTTATATACTTTGTAAATGGTCATATGATGTTGCTAAAAAGAACATTATTTTGTGTATTTGGTGTAATGCAATGCATTTATGTGGTTTAAGGTTAAAAAACACATTATTTTCCACATACTGTTCATTATTATTGCTCCTCTATGCTTCGCCTTTCTGAAACGCATAGGTTTTTACAAAGCTCATCGTTCTGAGAAGCGAGGTGTGCTCTGATTGGCCAGCTATCCAGTGCATTGTGATTGGCCGAATACCTCAAGCGTGACGGAAATGTTACGCCCCTTACTGTATTGTGATACCGTGTCCCGGCACAATGACACAAAAACAATAAAACCCATTGTAAACGAGGCATTTGTTGCATCCAGTGGGGACATAATTACTGATTATAATGTCTTATACTGTCTAGGTGTGACCCCGAATAGTCGACGATTCGATGCTTTGATAGGAGGAGCCTGATTCGACTCCAAATCTCACAGTCGGATATTCACAGGGTGTTATTATGATCATGCCATTTTGGCTGTATGGGGGTGCTGAAATGTCTGATTTCACATAGAACAACCGGTTTTTCCCAAGAAGTTAATACACAGCCTATTAAGATAATGCTGTAAATGGGAATCTGGAAAGAAGGAAGCTTTAAATAAACATTTTAACGTGCGTGAATAAATCCAATCACCCCTATAGATTTAGGTTTCAATTTCCATAATCTGTGACCGAAACAGGAGCATCTTGGCGGCAGGGATTTAAAGCTTTAACAAGACTCAAACTGACAGTCTTCAGTCTTAGGAATTTGGATAGATGAGGGTTAGTAAATGATGACAAAATAAAAAAATATATATAAAAAATGTGATTAACTAACCCTTGAACACTTAATTTCTTCATGTGATTTTATGCAAACAATCAAGAAATGCCTTGGTTATACATAAATGATATAAGCAATTGCATGAAGAGAATTTTCGCCTGTTTTCAAGAGAATTCAGATATTTTAAAGATATTTTCTCTAAATTCTCAGTAGCCTAATGTAATGAAAAAACAATTATGCATTTAATTTATAAAATAATATCTTAAATGCCATTTTAAATATACATCAGTTGTATATGCTGTGCTGAAATTAATTGATGCTGATTGTTTATTTTACAATAATGAGAATAAGATATTTTTTTGCATTGTGATAATGAAAAACTTTAATTGTAATATTTCTTCTCATTTGTGGGTGTTAAGACTTTCTTTGTGACATTCCTTTTTTTATTGCATTGGCATTCTGGTTTGTCAACACATTTCCGTACAAATTTGCTGTATAAATATTTGCATACAAACAGAAGCTTAACTTATGATTATCGTCGACATAATCAACTGCCTCTTGAAGCTTTGTTTTGAAGTTGAAAAACACTCTATTTTTGCGAGTGAGTGGGTTGTGAGGGGGCAGAGAATTCTTCTCTTGTTCTATATTAATGGACTCCATTTTGAGGAGAGAGGAGGAGTAGGTGGAGTCAGGACATGGCTTGGCTTGTTAGGAATGTCATCCCAAAGGCACCTCCCTCCGTCCCACTTCAAAACGCATATCTAGGTCCAGGCCGATGGAGGTAGCACTGAGGGGGTGGGGGATGTTTTAAGATATCAGCACTCTCAAATGGTCAGGCCCGCACTTGAAATGTAACACACTGCCCCACCAAATAAGGAACTGGGAAAAGGGAAAAATAAAGCCAAACTGGACCGTTTCAAATATTTTTGTTCTTTGGGAAAATGCTGACAAATGTTTGACAAATTAGTCCAGGTCTGTTTTTGTTTTGTTTCGGGCGTGCTGTAGGAAATGATTATCCATTATTTTGTTGAGCACCACTGAAATACAGCAGGAAGAAGAGAAGACTTCCACTTCCTGTGTCCTGTCTGCTCAATCGCTTGTGGCAGGATGAGTTTAAAGCCCTGAGGAACCCCCTGCCTCCCACAGATAACTTTATAGGGTCAAAGGTCGTGAACAGGCTGGGAATTTATGGGATGTTCTCTGTGTGGGCAGATGCAGGACAGCTCATTAATGGACCTTTCATGTGACTCACATTAGCATTGCAGATGGCATGATCTTAGTATTAGTGACCCTGGACCACAAAACTAGTCACAAGGGTCACTTTTTAAAATTGAGGTTTATATATAGTCTGAAAGCTGAATAATAGGATAGGACAATATTTGGCTGAGATACAACTATTTGAAAATCTGGAATCTGAGGGTGCAAAAAAATCTAAAATATTGAGAAAATCATCTTTAAAGTTGTCCAAATTAAGTTCTTAGCATTGCATATTACTAATCAAAAAGTAAGTTTTTATATATTTACGGTATGAAAAGTAAAAATATCTTCATGGAACATGATCTTTACTTAATATCCAAATTATTTTGCCATAAAATAAAAAAGGTATAATTTTGACCCATGTAATGTGTTGCTGGCTAATTGCTACAAATATACCCGTGCTACTTATGACTGGTTTTGTGCTCCAGGGTCACATTTATTAATTGATGTCAAGTATTGATGTGTACTGTAAAATGTGAAGATTATTTTCTGAATGTCATTATATTAGGGCTGCCACTAATGACTATTTTTATTTCCATTAATCTATCGACTAATTAATCGATTAATCTAAACGATTAATTTCCCCCCCAAAAAATCTAAAATTTTACTTAAGAATATTTTATTAAACCACATCATTAATTAATCCACATTTCTATTAAATCCTTTTTTAAAGCAAAAGTAAAGTGCAACATACAGTGCAAGAAGCAAGTGTCCAAATCAAAGTTCAGTATTATAGAGTAAGAATGACAACATGTCTACGTGTTCTAGTCGAATAATACAGTTATAATAAAAAAACCTTTTAAAGGAGTATTTAGCAGAAATATTATTTACCAGCATTTATTTAGGTGAAAAATGTAAATGTGCAATATTTCGGAGAAAAGGAAAGAAAGAAAAAACACTTTTTCTTAAATATAAAATAAATTAATTGGAGATGCTTTTGATTATTAAAATGGAATGGAACCATTAAAATGGAATCCAGAAAATAAAGGAAAACATAATTTGGTAAAGAAGATAAAACTGTAAAACTCAATTAATTAGAAAGGCTTTTTGATTTAATACAATTTTATTTAACCATTAAAACCATGTTCATAGAAAAATGAAAATGTAAAACACTGAATTTGGAAATAAAACTGATTTCATAGAGCCCTATAATTATAATATTGTTTTGTGGTAATAAAAATAGATGTAAGTGAAGAATAGCTTTTAAAATGACTTAAACTATATATATAATAGCAATGATGCAATAATAATTAGTTAAATTAGTTTAGGGCAGTCGTTGGCCTAATGGATAGAGCGTTGGACTTGAAACCCGAGGTAACCCAAGGTTGTGGGTTCGAATCCCGGGTCCGACAGGAAGTCCACGACTGCTTCCCGGGCGCTGCACAGTCGGCTGCCCACTGCTCCAAGTGTGTACACTTAGATGGGTTAAATGCAGAGAACACATTTCACTCCTCATTATACTCTGTATAATTGTGTATGTGACAAATATCTTTAAGCTCAAATTAAGCTCATCCGAGCTTAATTTGTATTGTTGTAAATAAAGAATCAAAAGCAAGAAATCATATGCTTATATTGAATAAGACTGTTAAAATGCATTAAAAATTATAAACAATAGAGCTAATATTCATTACACAACAAATGCCCACTTAATCTTTAATATTTGGCAATTTCTTTAGGAGATACATGCTATAGCCGCTGTAATTAGATGAATATGTGGACATCAAAACGTGTAAACTCAGAGTGAGTGTTTGAGCTTTTATTTTGAAATCGTGATGTATCCTGTGTTTGCTTAGTTTTATAAATTAATTACCTTACACATCTGATGAAATGACACGCGTTGCATTTCCACATGAACGTTATAATAAACACAAACTCACAACAGCATGCAGAGATGGAGTTAGATACGCTCCACACACGTAAAGGATAACAGTTTGTGTGAAACTAATGTGAACGGAAACGCTGTGTGAAGCACACACTTAACCTACTCGCATGTAAATAATTCAATCGCATACTGTGTTAGAACTGCATCGCATATAATTATTTAATTAAATCATAGTGTTTGTGAATTCACAGCTATGTTTAATTATGATTTTAAATGGGTTTAATATATCATGCAGCCTTGGAAAATGCTCTAATAATGTGTTTTATGGATTCTCGTCCGTGAAATGCGCCACTTCCGTTATTTTGCCGGTTAATCGACGCGAGCAAAATGAAGTAGACGATTTTTACAAATCGACTAGTCAACAAAAATCGAATCACGACAGCCCTACTTCATATGTGTCGAAGCACCTGATGATTACAGTGATGCAGGATTTCTCTGGTCATGGAAAACCTGGGTTTTAATTAGGGGTGCTTCGATCAGAATTTTTGAGGCCGATCCTCGATCACAGAAAGCAGTATCTGCTGATCCGATCACCGATACATATCTTTTTAAAGCCTTCTTTTTATCACATTAAATGAACATCACTAGTAGTTCATTAAATTAACTAAAGTTGTCAGTTGCTAGTTGAGTTAACATAAGTTGATTGTGATAGGTTGCCGTATAATTTGTGAGGTAGATCAAATGTATTTTATTTTTGTTATTTTTTACAACATGTGCTTTCACGTGGGAGTCTGCTCCTGATCCATGACTGTTTACTACAAACACAACATTTATACTTTCTTTTGATTTCAAATCAAACATTGTTACTTAAAATGCTTTTTCAGCATTGTGATTCTTTTTTACACAGTACAGTAAAACAATCTTTCATAGAGATATTAAGTTGCTCAAGCAAGTGACAAAACATTTAAACTACTTTTCTTACATGATCACAAACAACGGGGTTTGCGTGTGTGTGTGTGTGTGAACATGGCCTTATGTGTGCGCTTCGAGTGTGTATGAGTGTCTCCAGGAGAGCAATCAAAAATTGTTTTAATTCACTGGTAACCGTAAAGAAATGAACAAAGTTTTTATAACATTTATTTGAAAAAGGCAGTGAAAAAGTAGTATTATGAAACATTAAAAGTACCATTTTGTATTTTGATTAGAGATCGACCGATATATCAGTTTACCGATAGTTTCCCCGATATTTAAGCATTTTACCATAATCGGATATCGGTTTTGAAAAAAAAACGATAACCGATTTTCTTTTCTTTTTGTCACATACACAATTATACAGAGTATAACCAGCAGTGAAATGTGTTCTCTGTATTGCACACACACACCTGGAGCAGTGGACACACACACACACACACACACACACACACACACACCTGGAGCAGTGGACACACACACACACACACACACACACACACACACACACACCTGGAGCAGTGGACAGACTGGACACACACACACACACCTGAGCAGTGGACACACACACACACACACACACCTGGAGCAGTGGACACACACACACACACACACACACACCTGGAGCAGTGGACACTGTTCACTCAGGAGAAGCTCCAGCAAGGCCACCGCATGTAACTTTATACAAGATTAACTTGTTTGAAACACGCTAAATTATATTAACACTTACTATAGAACCATTATTTCACCAATAAACATCTAAATAAATACATCTCTATCGAAATTAATTATTTATTATCTCCGCAAGCGATCAAAGTTTGAGTATAGTTCTGTGTAAATAGATAAATCACGCTGTCAGCAGTTTTCATAATTTAGAATGATAACATTTTTAATAATTCTGATAAAACGTGCCAGTTGAGAAATGCAATACAATATGATGTTTTGTTTATTATAGCTTATTTACATATTCCAGAGAATATTATTCAGTGAATTAACATTTATCCAGTGAATTATTATTCACTCTTTAGTCTATTAAACAGATTATAAACATAAAACTGTACGTCTGTCCTTTATTTTCTCCATTTGAATACATTAGACATAGTTTTGCTTATTGTTAATATCAGTGTTGCTGATGATGCTTTTTATAAATAAAATGTTTTTATTGTTGTAATTTGAAGCTAAAATTTTACATGAAAATGTTAATTTTCAACAGTTGCTTGTTGTTGTTAAGATGACTGAAAGGAGGAAAAACCAAAGTGAAGAATGGACTTAATTCAATCTGTTATTTATTTACTTTATAACAGTAAATAAATATCGGTTCTGCATATCGGTTATCAGGTACATAAACGTACAAATAATCGGTATCGGTTATAAAAAAAAATCAATATCAGTCGATCACTAATTTTGATATCTTAAAATCAAATTTATTTCTGTGAAGCAAAGCTGAGTTTTCAACATCATTTCTCCAGTCTTCAGTGTCACATGATGTTTTTCAGAAATCATTCTAATATGCTGATTTGCTGCTCCAGAAATATTTCTGATTACTATCAATGTTGAAAATAGTTGTGCTGCTTAATATTTTAGTGGAAACTATTTTGTGACGCACTACCATTTAAAAGTTTTGGGTAAGATAAAAAAAGTATAATACATGAATAGTTTAATTTGCTATCACAGGAATAAATTACATTTCAAAATATATTAAAATATTTTGTCATAATATATTATAAAATCTTGAGTGTATTTTTGATTAAAATAAATGCAGCCTTGGTGAGCATAAGGACTCTTAATAATTAAAAATGTTTGACCATAAGTGCGTGTAATTTTTTTTTTACAATTTGACAGTTTATTATGGCATTAAGTCTTGCTGTTTCTGTAGAAACTGCACACTCTTCCATCTGCTCTTCCTCTTTTTACTTTCTCTGTTCTCAAATTAGTTCGATTGATTCAAGTGAGGAAGCTTTACTGAATCTGATGCAAACTTTCTGCTCTTAATATGTCATGCAAAGCACTGACCAGTGTTTGAGGTTAGTCAAACTTGAAACTACTTGCCCCGCATGAATCTTGATGAGCATCTTCATGATTACATGAATTTGGACAAGATCCCCTAAAGCTCAACCCTCAAAAGCACTGTATGAATGCATGCTCATTGCTACTAATGAAATCCCTTTCAGATGTTGAAATGTCATGTGGTGGTATATTTAATCTAAAGTTATTTTAAACATTGTGGAATACACCTGGAGTAACTGAGGAAAGCACCTTATTAGTGTATTCCACAATGAAGCGCTTTTCACAATACGAGTCGTTGCAAAGCAGCTTCACAGAAAATTAAAGTTTCTCCATTATATGTAGGAGTATCTTATCAGTAGTGACTGTCAAGGTGATGTATATATGACAGAAATGTACAGTAAAAATCATGCAGTTAGTTAATGACATGTAATCAAACAGACGGTGAACACTATCAACAGCAGTTTTTATGTTTCGATCAGCTAACCAACATTTTCACAAATTCCAGAGTCTGCAAGCCAAATGCGAAAAAGCTCTACCCCCTTTAGTGGACTTTGCTACCCTAGGTACTACCAAACGTCTATAGTTTAGAGAACATTACAGCACATCATAGACGAAAATTTTAGTGTTTGTTTAAAAAGTTTAATTTTGGATTTTATTTGTCACAGTTTTTATCTTCCAGGTTTAACATCTACAGTGTTTCAAAATTACAGGATGTGGCATAGCTAAGCACTATATATCGATGACACGTCATGTGTCATAATTATTCATCAGACTGCGTGTCTTATGATGTTGAGCTGATTCACCAGTTTTTTGGTTGACAGGTCATGATTTTGAGAGACTCATTGTCCAGAGATGCCCGTTGTATTACATTTTTTACTTTTTCCACACTTAATTCATGTTTCTTACAAATATAGTGGCACAGTTTGTGTTTTAGAGTAGGGCATAGCATGGTGAAAATCAACACAATGAAAGCGTTATGCCTCCCTATTATAGTTTGTGACCCTGGAGCACAAAACCAGTCATGAGTTATTTGTAGCAATAGCCAACAATACAGTTTTGACATTTCAGATTTTCAAATCGTATTTCAGCCAAATATTGTCCTAGCAAAGCATACATAAATGGAAAGCTTATTTATTCAGCCTTAAAATGATGTATACATCTCAATTAAAAAAATGTTTTTACCCTTATGACTAGTTTTGTTGTCCAGGGTCACATTTCATACATTTTAACCATTGTGAGAGGAGCAACAGCTACCTGTAAAAGAGTGAAGTCAGACCACCACATTCAAATGGGTCTGGATCAGTGTCTGACAAATCAAAATAAGTTACATTTTTGACACATTTATTCGAGAGCTTAGGCCCAATACCTTTTCTACCCCTTAGCCCTTCCCCTTTCCCTTCTGAAGGGGTAGGGGTGTCTCGATTCTCTTTTAGTTGGAGGGGCAAGGGTAAGGGCCAGATAGCCCTTCAAACGAAGAGTTTTCGGGACCACACTACAAACGAAGGGGTATGAATCATCGCAGTGTAAACCGGCTACAGCGGCAACATGGCTGCCCGAGCGGAAAAAAGACACATAAATATAAGCATTATTAGCATTAATAAAGATTTTAATGAAAAGTAATCATTAGTTTTATGCTACAATCAATCAGAGTTCATATTTTTATGGTCATGCTATTCAAAGAAATGTTTAAAAGGCTCTAAAGGCCCATACACACCGGGACGAATATCGGTGCGCGTTATTCGCCAGCGTTTTTCAATGCGTTTTTTGTGTTCACACCCAAGCGATTTTCGCTGACGATGAGCCGAGTGAACATGCAAATTCATTCCCTGACATTAGATGGCGCTTAATGTAAAACAGAAATACCCCGGTACACAAGGTGGCGCTGCACAACTTTACGCTTCTGACACTCGCTTGTCACTCAGAAGAAGAGAGCAAGTATTTACGCGCTTGTCAAAATCATACAAATTTGTCATAAAGTTATTTGTGTTCAGACACCAACAAGACCAGCAGCTCTACATTCATCTTGCCTTGCATCTTCTTTGTCTTCTTATTTCTTCCCCGGCAGTGTAGATCTCACCTTCGCTTAGATTTTTTTATAGTAATAAAAATAATTTAGTTCAGTTAGAGGACACTGCAATTAAAACTGAACGCTGCTTTGCTCAATGGAATCAACCTAACGAGAGCCATGCATCACAGTATTGATTTTTACCTGTATTTTAAATCAAACATTGTGTTTGGGGTTATAATTGATAACCAGATTTCGCCGCAGGATTAATTCCCTGAATATAACGTGGTAACGGTCGGTAACTCTGGCGCAATTTGAATTTGAGCGGGCGGTCTAACATTATCCCGTTCCTGACGTCCTTTCAGAACAGCATATCTGCGCTTTATTCTTATCGAGCTCCGGTACAGCCTGCACTCGGACCGTTATGTGCGCGCTGCAGCACGAACCAGTGCTTCGTCTTATTTGCGGGGTCTGAGCAAAGCATGTGCAACGATGCAGATATAATATTCAGCTCTCAAACAGAACAGGCAGGTTGTGATGAGTGACAGATCAGAATAAAGATGGAGTGTGAATGTGATGTCATTGAAGGACGGTCAACTCATCTGTCCTTTGTTCTTTTTTTGTATGATGCTTATTCTATCATTTTAAATGACAGACTGTGTCGAATTTATTTATTTTTCTCTGCTGCACTTTTCACTGTGTTAACAGCAAGATGTTAAATGCATTTAGTGTTTTGACAAGACTTATAAAATATATATTAGGCTAAACCTACATTTTTTTCCTATTGTGTTGTAGGCTGAATGTTAGCATAAACAAATTATATCCTGACAAAACGAATAAAAATAAGGATTACAATTTTTACATAACTTTTTTTTTCTCTCTGTGACACTTTATTCCGTGTTGGCAGCAAAATGTTATTGACATTTTTCTGTCAATAAATACAAGACAAATAAAATAAATACAATTTTATGCAGATGACACTTTTATTTGTTAGCCTAACTATCTGTTCAAGCAGAAATATGAGTGATCGAGAGCGCATACACGGTTCGTTTGCGCATCATTTATATCGGACATAACGCGCGCCTATTGCATGATCCTGTATGTCACTGTAATCATCTTTTCCTTGATTACAATAGTCGTCCATCAAAATGTGTGTGTACTAGTGTGACACACATGGGCTTCTTTTATCCAACTGAGAGATGTAGTTTGCGTATCATATGATTATACAGTGTTTTTGAGCAACCGTTCAGTCTGTATTACACACGATGAGAAATATGTGCTGCTCCGAAACACAGAATACGTAGAGAGGTGGTACTGTTATTTATGTATAGGCTATATTTTTTTTTTACATTACTTAACATACGAGTCATAATATTAGTGAATATATTATATTGTAGTTTTATCTCTCGCCCCCCTGGTTGAGAAGCACTGACCTAAAGCGCGATCTTCCAGCATTGTCTTCGTGATCGATCTATTAGGCATCCCTGATCTAAGTGATGTTTAAAAAAACAAAAAAATACATTCGTTTCTCATTTATTTGAGCATTTATTTGCTGATTTTTATTTTATTTAAACAGTGCTTGACGCAGAATTGCCGCTGATATTAAAGTCAAAGTAAAACACGCACGGCGCTTACAGGGTATTGTAATGTAACTCCCCATCGTGTGTAATGGGAAATTTCCTCACCGTCACAACCCTAGTGCTCGGCAAGACTGTTTTGTGTTTGAGCGCCCCAAGTTGTGTTTTACTGTAACTTCAGCTACTCCAGACACGTGAGCAAAAGAGCCAATCTCATTGGTCGGATTGTTTTTGACGCGGCGCGTCAAACCAAAAAAACAAACCCGAGGTGTTTTTTTTTTTAAATGACGCTTTTACGTGTGGCGTTTTTCATGTCGGTGTGCACACTCACATTGGCGCCCTTTGTTTAGTCACGAGGTGTTAAACGTCGGCGAATATCGCGCGCGAAATTCGTCCCGGTGTGTACGGGCCATAATGCGCACCAGTATGTGTGTATTGTAGGAGCTAGATGACGTATGATCACGTGTAACAGTATAGTAGTGGTGTCCCAATTCTTAGGGGAATATTTTCACCTCTAGTCCTTGACACTCTGTTTGAAGGGACAAGGGAAGGGGTATAAAATAGAAATTGGGATTCGGCCTTAATCTTGATTTTGTATTGCAGGACCAATGTGACATCATTGATAAACACACACAATCTGGGCTGGACCTGGTGGAGAAATACGTGAAGTTTGTAAAGGAGCGAACAGAAATCGAACAGAATTATGCCAAGCAGCTAAGGTAAGAGATTCTAATATCTAGGATATAATTTTTTTTCTGGATATAGCTTGTGTTAGCGTGTACATGTGTATGCATGCTGCTGTGTGTTTTTCCAGAGCGGTGTCTGATTGTGAAATATTCGTGTCTTATGACTTATTTGGGGCAGAACTGAACTTGTTTGCACCTCTGAGCTGTAGCGTTAGCCTCGGCCCAGAGGATAAGCATATCCGCGCATGCACCCCTTCTCATTCATGACCAGGCCTTGACATTCGCTTGATCTCTGCCACCTCTCTCTCTTTCCTCGCTCCCGCTGTGAGAGAAGAGAGGAAGTGGGAGCAGACGAGCATATGACTGAGGGGATGTGGATGGATAGAGTGAAAGTGTGGAAAGCAGCTTAACATTGGCATCTGCCTCTACTTCTCATGTGCAGACGAAGGAAAGAAATGACCTTCCTGTTTTAACACGTTTCATTACTTTCGTTTTGTAGTCGAGCACTTTTGATTACACCATAGTGACTGGTTAATCGAAATTGAAACAGTATTCCGTGTAAGTCCAAGCTTCTGTCTTTTATGACCGTGACAAAAGGCAGGACATTTAGCATTTTGTCAGTCGCTTGGTTTATGGGTCAGTGACAGTAAAGATTTACAATTTGAGTTTATGTTGGCTTGGTTTTGGAATAACAGTATTGACCTTTTTCAATTAAAGTTCACACTTAAAGGGATTGTAAACTAAAACATTTAAATTCTATTGCACATATGAAGATATTTTGAAGAATGTTGGTAACCAGAAAGTTTTGGTTCCCTTTTACTTCCATTGTATGGACAAAAAAATACAATGGTAGTCAAAAGGAACCGAAACGTTTTGGTTACCAACATTCTTCAAAATAGGTTCTTTCTTCCGTGGAACACAAAAGTCAGTCATACTGGTTTATAATGACATAGGAGTGAGTAAATGATGACATCTGGGTAAATGATTTTCCTTTTTGGGTGAAGAACGATCACTTGAAGGACTCCAAAAATGTCATGTGGAATATTACAGTTCAGTAAAAATAATAATTATTATTAATAATAATAATTTCCTTACACCTTGAATAAAAACTATATTTTTACATATTTGAAAAACAATATATACAGTTGAAGTCAAATGTTTACATACACCTTGCAGAATCTGATATCTTATTCAGGTCAGTACTAAATAAAGAGTAGCATGCATTTTGTATGATCCCTCTTACTTGGTAAAATAATCAACATTTTGAAGTTTCTGCAAGGTGTATGTAAACTTTTGACCTCAACTATTTATATATATAATCTTTGTGTATTTTTTTTTACTAATATCCTCAATTATTAAGTCATAAAACAACACACCACATAAATAACTTATATGTACATATGTACATCTGAGCTGTTTCAACTGAAAGAAACTTGTACTGACTGATCCTAAAATATATCAGTGCCTTTGTTTTGTCTCAAGAAGGACACCAATATTGTTTTGTTTATAAGGCACATTTATAAAAAATACTTAAATGTCCTAAGTGAACTATGGCCTAATCCTGTCTGTGAAACCAGGCCTTAATTATTTTAAGGAAGTCTCTTCTGCTCACCAAGACTTTATTTATTTCAAAAATACAGAAAAAAACTGTAATATTGTGAAATCTTATTGCAATTTCTAATATTGGTTTCCTATTTTAATATACTTTATATATAACTTCTTTCTGTGATGCAGCTCTGAATTTTCAGCATCATTACTCCAGTTTTCAGTGTCACATGATCCTTCAGAAATCATACTAATACGCTGATTTATTATGAGTGTTGAAACTGTTGTGCGGCTTCATATTGATTTTTGGAACCCATGATACTTTTTTCTTTGAATACAAAGTTAAAAGCAGCATTTGTTCAAAATAAAAATATTTTCTAACAATATAAGCCTTTACTATGACTTTTTATTTATTAAATACATCCGTCCTGAATAAAAGTATTAATTTCTTTAAAAAGAAAAAATTTACTGACCTCATTTTTAGCATTGTATATTGTAACACAAAATGTATTTTTTAAATAAATGCTTTTTAACTTTTTTTTTATTAATCAGAAAGCCCTAAAAAACAATGTACTGCATAAAATAATGATGCTGAAAATACAGCTTTGCTTCACAGGGATAAATGCTATTTTAAAGTATATTAAAATAGAAAACTTATTTTAAATCGCAATAATATTTCAAAAAAAAAATTTTTTTATTCAGTATTTTTGATCAAATAGATACAGCTTTGATGAGCAGAAGAAACTTCTTTAAAAAAAAAAACCTGATCCCAAACTTTTGAGCGTCATTGTACATACTTTTTTTGGTTATGAGAGTCTGCAGGGGAACTCTTTGTGATTTATAATTTCCTTTTTTTTGTTTCATTTTTTCCCCTTGTATGCTGGTTGCATAACTTTGTTGATTGTACGGCATGTTTTTTCCCTCTCAAATATTTAATAAGCATTTTTTTTCTTGAAAACAATAATCAATAGATTATGCCTAACTACTTGATAAGCTTTTCTTCATTTTCTTATAAGTATTTTTCTTCATTATGACATCAAGACACCAAAATGTGGCTGTGTGATATGGCTAAAAAAAATTATCACAATTAATTTCAAATACTTATTGCTTTAACGTTTAAAGGATGATTTTTGCAAAGTAAGTGAAAGTTGTAGAAACCAAACTGTTAAATGTGGTTTTAAATGAATATTTATGGTCAGAACATGACACAAACTTCACATTCTTGAATGCTTTACACTTTGCATTCATTTTTTCCTTAACAAAATAAACTCAATATAGAAATTAATTTATTAGTTTCTGCATGTTATACTGAGTGATAGATTCAAATCATGAAACAAGTTTGTGTTGCTTTAATGGCACAGTCAGTTTATTATTATTAATAAAATGCATGAACATAATATCGTTTTGTCAAGGAAAATGTTATTGATAATTATTGTTATCGTTTTATCGCTCAGTCCTAGTTGCATGTTAGTCATTGTAGGTATGAATACCATTTCTGATGTATTTTTAAATGAATTGATTAGGGCCAGACAAAAAAGTAGTGTCTTGTCATTGACCCTTATATTCCTGCTGTATTTCTACATTGTGCTTGCCAACATTGAACCTTCACTGGTCCAAAGGCTTGTTCCAGGATGACTGCAAAATATATATAAACATTCTCTGATTGTGATCGTGCCACGTCACACAATGTTTTCATATTCAGTTTCTCACTGGAAACTCCCTTTGTGCCTGATAAGTGTTACGGGAAGAAAAAATCTAATAAAATTTCCCTGTGATACCCAAAATACCCTGATGTCTGTGTTTTTGAAAGACCAAATGCTCTGTACACAATGTGCATGCAAATGCTTCAGAGCCACCTGCTCCGGCAGGAAGAAAACGAGTTTTAGTTTGGACTCCAACGTGGCATGTTATGCAACCTTTTGCTATTTGAAAACTGAGTACTTGCAAATGACATTATTATGATGTAGTTGATCTCGTTTTTTTCTTCTTCTGGTTGCTAGGAATTTAAGCAAGAAATATAGCCCTAAACGAGGCAGCAAAGAAGAGCAGGAATGCAGGTAATGTTGCACACTTCCAAAGCTGTATGATTGACTTATTTTTCCTCACAATTGTGATGACAAGTGAACTATCCAACCTTAACAATGTGCTGTCAGAGAAGAAAGCTGACAAATCCCCTGTCACTATAATCAGATCACTGGTACGCTGAGCTATGTCTGATGATGCTACGGTGCCTGAGCAGCAGTACCTATGGGGCTGTTGCTGTCTCCAAACAAAAGCACATGAACTCAACCAAACAAACGCATACGCCTGTAAATGACTTTACGTATGCTCCCACAGAGCCAAACTAATGAAGTCACTCATGGAAATCAGTACTATTCAAATCAGCCACAGGTGAAGAAACTACATTTGCAACACGTTGAACCATTTGGCGTATTTCAAAGTCAAACTGAAAATAGTATTTATTCATCAGGGTCTGATTGGATTGTGAAAGTGGGCTATGATGTTATTGGTTATTGTTTTCCTGTTATAAAAATCTAAGTGTGTGTGTGTGTATATATTAGGGGTGTAACGATACACGTATCGCGTACCGAACGGTTCAGGGTTTTTCCAAATGGAACTGATCATCCCTATCCTCTTGTATTTATATAGTCGTTTGGAATGCACTTGACAAAGGGAGCGATCTAATTTCCTCATCATCTTCACCTGGGATGTTCCCGTGACGCAGCACGTCATTTTGATATAAATATATAAAATATATTTCCCTTTGTCAAGTGCGTTCCAAACGACTACATAATAACACCCTGTTCACTCCAAAGTCCCCACTACAAGGGGATAGGGATGATCTGTTCCATTTGGAAAATACCCCTGAACCGTTCGCATGATATAGTTACACCCTATATATATATATATATATATATATATATATATATATATATATATATATATATATATATATATATATTTATTTATTAGTGTGTCACTGTTCGGTTCGATACCACACAGTGGTGTCATGGTTCAATCGTTTTCGATACAGGGGTGGGGCAATTGTTACATTTATGCATTTTATGCATTTATTTATACAGTTTTTGTCAGTATGTGTATTCCCTGGGAATTGAACCCACAACCTTTTGCGCTGCAAATGCAATGCTCTACCACTGAGCCACAGGAACATATGCAATGACGCAGTCGCAGGTTACGTCGCAGTGTTGGAAATATTTCTGTTTTAAACCATGAAGGCAAGCCAATGGATATCACACGCGTTTGCACCAGGGTTTGCACACGTGTAAATTTAGTGCAAGATTTATGCTGGTGAACATCTTAATCAGTCATTTCACTATAAGCAGAAAGTGAAAGTAAAAATGGAATGAAGGAGTAATGACGGAGCTTTCTGCATCTGACGCCGCTTATTCTCTCAGAGACGAAGAAAGATGAATCAACATGTTGATAACATGTTTTTCTCAAATCCTACATCTGCTATCATTTCCTCAATATTGGCATTATTTTTGTACCTTCGCGCTCATGCTGTCACGGCGAGTATAAACCAGGCTCTTCACCCAAACCGCTCGCTCTGAAAGCGCCTCTCTTCACGTGATCAGTGCAGTGACTCCTGCTACAATGTGCTGCGGCTCTGCAACGCTGTATGGAGCAGACGCTTTGGAGCAGGCTGCGTTGTTGAGCAGTGGCACTGATATTTCACACACTTTAAGCTCTTTTATTTTCCAATCATAATAGGATCAGTCCAACGAACCGTTCGGTTTGTAATGCGTACCGAACAGAAAGCCTTGTACCGAATGGTTCAATTTGAATACGCGTATCGTTACACCCCTAATATATATATATATATATGTGTGTACATCTGATTCATTGAGTGAAACTTGCATACGTTTTTTGTGTGTGTGTGTTTTGGTCAAACCAGCTCCCAAATTGCTCTGAAATTAATGATTCATAAGTTAAGTGGTCCAAATGAGCATTATTTTTTTAAATTGCAGTACTCCCAAATGACTGAAATGGTCACATTTACTACCCATGCATATTGTATCTCATTCGTGTTACTTTTTAGGTTCTCCAATCACCAGGCCTTTCTGGACATCCTGAATGAGATGAACGACTATGCAGGCCAGAGGGAGCTGATCGCTGAGGACATGATGATCAATATCTGCATTGAGCTCACAAAGTACCTGCAGGAGCTCAAACAGGAGCGCAAGATGGTGAGAGAATGAGAGAAACCGGGCCAGGCTTAAAATAAAGCATGCTGTGGGACAGAGGGCTGGGAAGGACGCAGAAAGGGGGATTGTGGGTATGAAAGAAAGACAGCGGAGAACATGTCAGACTGCTTGTTTGAGAAGAAACATTCGAGTCTGTTGGGGTGGAAGTGTCATTTTGATTTGTGCCACCCTGTCAGAGGAATGCTTTGATGATCTTCTTAAAGAACAGTCGATGCTCGGCATATAACCTCAGCTGTCTCCTCTTGCCCCTTGTTTGGAATTTATGGGATACTGTTGTATTGTCAGTGCTTACTAAGGCAAACATCACTATTACCATTACTACTTAAGGTTATTCATTTGTTCAAATCCCTAACTCTAAGTATTATACTGGTTCTGCTGCAGACGTGAATGGTACATTAGATTTATGAGGTAAATATGCTTTGTTTAATAGAGGTGTGATATTTTTTTGTGAGTGATCATATTTTTGCCTGGCAGATAATAAAACGGGTGGAAAAAATCACAGACGTACATAGAACGAGGGACCTAAGTATCTAGAGATAAGAATAGCAATGACTTTTATGTGGGCCAATAAACAAACACCCTAGCAACTACTTGTATATGACCTAGCAACTACTTGGCAATATAATAAAACATTAAACGCATCTTAGCACCGAATGCAAAGTAATGTCCTTTCACAATGCCTAATGTGCGTCATAGTAGTAATGAAAATCCATTCAAAATAACTTCGCAACTGTTGGAGACTCGTAAGTGAAGACCAGGAGACTCTTGGGTATCTTCAGCGGAGTTCTTTGAGAACGCGGTTCGTGGCGCTGCAGTCATCTAAAGTCTAACTAAGGCAGTGTTACATTGTAGTTTATATACTTTTAGAGGGCAGTGCTTAGGAGTGGAGAAAAGCACCTGGGTGACGATTTTAGACAAAGCATGCAAATTAAGTATTCAGGTATCGTTACATGCCCCATTTAACCATTCCTAATCCAATCAGCATAACTACCCAAAGACTGGGGCAGAGGCACTAAGAGCCATTACAAACAAAGTGTGAGCGTCTCTGTAATCTGGGCCATCTGACTTACAATAAGAAAACAGGAACCTCTTGCTACAAACTTTGCTTGAGAATCAGTTGTCTGATGTCAACATATTTACCTTAAATGCTAAAAACAATGTACTTCACCTTAATTTTTCATGGGATGCTATGTCAGAACAGAGGTTCAGCATATCTTAAACATATTCTTAAATTTGTAATCCCACACAATCATATAGCAAGGCCCTGGAAAACCACTCTGTAAAGTCATGATGAAAGACAGTGTAGAGAAAGACCATCGAGCAGAATCGATTATCGATGGGGACTTGCTTCTGTTCATTGTTTGCTGATTGGATGGAGGTAGATCTAAATGAGAGTTTGCAGTTGATTGTAAGAAAGGGGCGGGGTTAAGCAGACAAAAGGATTTATCATATATGGGTTGGGCGCTATATCTAAAAAATATATCAACGAACAATATAATGTTTCATATCGTTCGATATTGAACTTTTTTATAACCTTTTTTAAAACAATTTTTTATTTATTTAACCACTGCATTTTTAATTTACCCAATTTGTTACGACAAATATTGTTTTGTTTTTTGCGGCACCCATATTTTTCTACAAAAAAAAAAAATTCTGGATGTTTATTTTATTTCTGAAAGCTCAAAGCACACTGACCATGGTTCCACTCTCTCTGTTTCTCTGTAATGTGCAGCATCTGTCAGAAGCCAAGAAGGCACAACAGTCTCTGGAGGGCACCTACAAGCAGCTTGACAATGTAAGTTTTTCTCTGTTATGGAGACTCTGTTCTGGTGGTGTGTCTCACTGTGTCTTTGAGCGTGTTGTTGAACCACCAGATCAGACTGCGCTTGATGAGTTTACATCCCTTTCAAAGGCTTGTGTTTGTTACGTCTCTTTGTGACACGTAAGTGCTGACTGTGGGGAGAGTGCTCTTTTGTCTCTATTGTTTCTGCTCTGTGTGGGGTTGTATCGGGGGATTGAAAGTGATTGTTTACTGATCGTTTCTGTGGCCATTGTGTTTGGTCAGGTGAGGGTCAGGAGTGTAAACAGACACGCACACATTCAAATACTCTTGAAGCAGCTGATATTTTCCAGTTAACAATGAGCAGATATTTTACACCTTTAAAGGGATAGTTCATCCAAAAATGAAAATTCTGTCATTAATTTCTCACCCTCAAGTTGTTCCAAACCAGGGGCGGACTGGGAGTTAAAAACGGACCTGGATTTTCTCCCAAATAGGCCCACCACAACTACAGTAAAAACAGTCACTATTGATCATATTAAATTAGAAATGTCCATAGTTGTACAATATTGTTCATGTTATATTAACAGAAAAAAAATAGTTTTTTATGTTTTATCCAAATTTGATAATCTCTTTTCCACTGTTGTAACCAGTCAGATAATGGTGGGGAAATCCAGTGTTATCCAATAATATTGTATAGTAAAATGTTTCAGAATAAAATCAGGTGAAATCCTGTATTGTTATCAGGTGAAACATCCTTCTCTATTTCACAGAAATATGGCACATAACAATAGAATTTAAATGTTGAGAATCTTGTTTTTTAATACCCCCCAAAATGTATTTATTTTCCCACCATCATGTTACAAACCCATATGATTTATTTTACTCTGTGGAACACAAAATAATATTAAACAGAATATTCATTCTGATCTTTTCCATGAAATCAAAGTATCAAGCTCCAAAAAATATAAAAAGCACTGTTAGTTTTATATGATGTTATTTGAAGCCTTTCAGTAGGGCTGTCAAATTGGCTGAAAAACTAAATTCGAATTTTGTACTAAAATATTATCAATATTCGAATTATATTCAAATTTAAAAGGCATAATTTCTGTTAGGGGAAAAAAAGCTTTTGGCTTCTCTCCTGAGGCCACAAGAGGGCGCATCTAGCAAAATATTACCGTACTAATGCACGCTTCTTCAGAGCAATACAAATAACACAACTCTCTTTGGAAAAAAAGCGCATAATGTTTTGAATAATGTTTATAAACCATATATAATTAATTATGTAGCTTAAACAATTAGAAACAGCAAGCATGATGTATGAATATATAGTTTAATACAAATAACCGAAAACCAATCACAAAGACTCACATCGTCATCACATCTCATGTGTCACTGATAGGGCAGCCTTTAGGACACCTAAAATTGTAGTAAATAGTAAATGTGAAATCAAATAAGCATTCGAAAAATATTTTCTCTTCACCACTAAAATAGACCAACACTTTTGAGATGTTCTTTATTTAGATTTTCTCTCCAAAAATGCTCTCTTGAATCTGAAGCTTTCTGCTCTCTACAAATGCAGATGCATCTAAAATACCCCTCTAGTGGCTGCAAATAAGAGCATTGTGTACGTAAATGCTTCGATTCATGTGGTGCATGTTATTTTCATGGTAGAGTAAAAAGCGATTTGAGAGGGAGTGGAGAGAAGCAGAGAAGGCTACTCAATATGCAGAGAAAACGGATCAGGATCTCAATGCCACCAAAGCCGACGTGGAAAAGGTATTTATGTTGCCCCAAAAGGTTTCACAGGTCTTGCCACTCCCTTGCATGCATATCTCCCATCCCACCATCTCCTCATTTCCATCATATCCAAATGCATTATTGTTGTTTCCTTCTTCCTCTTTATGTATGGGTGTCTGATTTAACTTTTATCTCTACCTCTGCATGTGAATGTAGGCCAAACAGCAGGCACATATGCGAACGCACATAGCAGAGGATTGTAAAAACGACTACGCTTCACAACTTCAGAAGTACAACAAAGAACAGAATCAGTTCTACTTCACGGACATGCCTCTTATTTTCACTGTAAGAAACATGCCTCAGTTCTAACATGTTGAAACACATTGGTTCATCTCAGCTTACTGTAGGAATGATCCCTTGCAGAGTGCATGCTTTTATCTGTATGCATGTTTGTTTACTGTAGAGGCTGCAGGACATGGATGAAAGGCGAATCAAAAAGTTGGCGCAGGGTTACAGCTTATTTGCAGATACGGAGCGTCATGTCATGCCCATCATTGGGAAGTGTCTGGAGGGCATGACCAGAGCTGGCACCAATGTCAACGAGAGGAATGTGAGTTCTCAGTTGTGTTTTTAAGAAAAGCACTTTCGTTTCCTGCTCTCAGTAAACCACGGGTGTCCTGCTCGGGAGGGCCACTATTCTGAGAGTTCAACTCCAATCTGAATTAAACAAATCTGAACTAGCTTAATCAACTTCCAGGCAAATGTGATCAGGCAGGTTGGAGCTAATCTCAGCAGGACATTGGCCCTCTAGGAGAAGGATCGGACAACCTTTCATTAAGCCAGCCACATTAAAAGAGTGTCCACCCTCTGCAAGCAGACACATGGAGTAGCTAACACTTCTCTGTGTTTTTTTTTCAGGACTCGGTGGTTCTTATAGAGCAACACAAGTCTGGTTTCGAGAGACCAGGAGATGTGGAGTTTGAGGATTACAGTCAGGTCATCAACCGGGCCTCCTCGGAAAGCAGCCTGGGCACTCCTAAAGGTCCTCTAGAGCTGCTGAACAAGAACAAGAATAAAACATTCCGGTTGTTCAATAAGAAAAGCAAGGTAGGCTTCACTACTCTCTCAGAAGGCAGAGTTCCTTCTGATGAAATTGGTTTGTTTTGTGTGGAGATGGAAAGTCTCTTTTACCTTGCTGGAAAAGCCCTGCCAAAGGTTGCCAAAGCTTAGTTTACTCAACTCAACCAGATCCCATCAGCTTGTCCATGCTGATCTACCAGCTTTATCCAGGGAGACTTCAGTCCCAACTGCTGATAGTCCACCTGATCGACCATCTAAATCAGGTCTGTCTAAATCTGCTCCCAGGGTGCTCCATCCTGCTGAGCTTACCTCCAGTAACACTAGAAACTGGCAGACAAGCATGTTGAAGAGCTTGATTAGCTGGATCAAATGTGTATTAATTGGGGCTGGAGGTAAATTCGGTTGAAAGGTTGCCCCCCAGGAGCAGGATTGGACACCCCTGATCTAAAAGAGCCATTACCATTATTTTACCAGCTAGAAACCATTTTAAACCCAACCATCAGATCTGTAGAATGGAAGATTCTAGTAACCTTTAAAAATTGGTTCAAGTTTAATAAAGCTAAAGTCTACAGGGTGGTGGCCTTTCCGGAGTAGGATTGGACACTTCTGCACTATAAGATGAGATAGGGGTGTCACAGTCTGAAAGGTAACAGACTGGCTTTGAGAAGATTTGAGGACAAGACATTGTTTGATTTGTGGGCAAGTCTTTGAGAGGTCTATCTAGAAAAGGTATTAAATCCAAAGCTGTGGTTTCATGCAGCTTTTGTCACCCTGCTACAGTTGAAAGATGCATGATGGTTCAATCCACCTTTACCCTTTCTCACTCCTTACTCTCAATCTCTCTGACGTACCCAACACATACCCTTACGGTTTTCCAGTATGGACCCTTTGCATGGCTATTTGGCTGTGAGTGGGGATGGAAAAGCCCCAGCTCTGTTGTTTAGCTCAGCGTGTGACCCAGTGCTCATTCTGCTGCATCTGTGCTTTTCTTTGGGACACTTTTCCCTCTGCCATGGGCCTTAACACACATACACTACTGCTATTATATGCTGTATAATATATCCTTCAGTCCCATCACAATGACACCTTTGTGCACTGTGTGCCATCAGGATAGATGCTCGGATGCATCTGGTTAAGTTGTTAAGTAGAAAAATCCTCTTTAAATGAGGGTTGGAGGCAAAGCATTACTAAAACATTCTCTTCAGTCATGTGATTATTCAGAGCTCTGCGTAGGATTCAATGGATCTCTCTTTGTCCCAGAGGCCTATGTAGGTCTAAAGTGTTTTCTAGGAACACTTCACCTTCATATTAATAACAGAAGTTCCTGCTTCTCCAGTAATCTAGTTTCCTGCTTCTTCAACACATAAGGCCTTTTCCACATGAACTGCAGCGCTTGCCAGCTTAACTGTCTAGTCTTCTTCGGTTTAATTTCGGTCCTAATCATTGTACAGATCCATATTTTTGTCTTGCATGTTAGTTAATATGGAGTTTGTGTTGTTTTCACCAAACTTGACGCTGCAAATCTGCTTCCTTTTCCCTCTACTCTTAGTATTTAAAATCAAACATCTTCTTTCATTCCTTGTTGCTTCACTTTTTGCTCTCTGTGCATGTTTCCTTTCCGGCTGAGACAGTCACAATGTTGAGAAGCTAAAACCAAATTATGGGGAAATGCTTATTTTTAGTGCCAAGCCTTCATTTGTTTATCCATAAATTTGTGGTGGATTGTTTGGCAATTTTAGATTTAAAGCTTTTTTTCTTGAATCAGGGTGAAATGTATTTACTCTGTTCCAGAGGTCATAGGCATTCCCAATCTAAAAGTTATCCCAAACAGTAGGGAACAATATTATGCTGCCATGTAACATGTCTAGTTTTGGTCATGATTGAAAGCAGCATCACATTTTTCCTACACCAATAATCCCAGAATTAAATATGTATATATATTTTTAAAAATAGATAATTCTATCAAATTAATGCATGATTACATCCAGTGTTAGTGTAGTGTGTTTTGTTAGCTTAGCAGCTAGCTAATGGCAGATACTTTGTATCAAGTTGTGAGCATTACTTGTGTTCTTCAAATACTCTTTGTGCTTATTAGAATAACTAGTAATTTAGATTTTTTAATTTAACTGTGAACTGTTGATTCAACTGTAAGGTTGTCTCTGTAGTCAGCTCACTTGTTTCTGGAACAGCTAGTATGCATAGCGAATTCACTGAAATATTAGGACTCCTTTCATGTTCAGGCGTTTCCATTGCTATGCAGTCCAGCAGAAGCCTTTGAATGTTGATTGGGCAAAAGGTGGCACTTATTAGATCCATAATGGAGTGGGTCGGGGGAATACAACGTAATAGCAGCTCTGTTTTGGAGATTGTTTTCATTTGACTATTCTTTCTCTGCGAGTAGCACAAATTATCTTGGGAATTTCTTATAAGTTTCAAGATTTGTATTGGTCACATACACAATTTTACAGAATATAACCAGCAGTGAAATGTAAGGCCAGCTGTGAAATGTCAGAAAAAGTTTGGCTATTGTTCTGTGATGTGCGTTCAAGTGATATTGGTTGGAATTAAATAGACATTTTAGTGTAATTTTAGTGTCCTTTTTTCTGACAAACACAGGAACCTTATTAGCACAATGAAATCAGTGGATTCACAATATGTCTGTAATTTATGTAGTTTGTGTATTTTACGTAATTTTTTTGAGGTAGTTTGGGAAAGGATGGGAAGTCCACCACATAATCCTGGCACCTCAATTTTCTTGGAAAGCTTTATAACTGGTATTCATCAGGTATACCCAAAGTTTATACAAACATAATTATGACAAATAACAACTTGCTTCACCATGGTAGCGTAGTTGGCATGACCTTAACATGAAAAGTTTTGTGGTGCCATTCATGAACATTCATCTCATCTTCACAATCATTCCAACATCACTTGAAAGCCACATGATCCACTGAACAAGGCCAATAACTTATTTTTTTCTGATGGAGACATTGTTTGCTGCTTCATCTGGCTCATTGCATTGCTGGTTGTTGGGGCTTGTGGATTTGGGTTTGGGCATTCTTTGTCTTGCTTCTCGTGGCTTTTGCTGAGGTTGGTCCATTGTTGTCCACGTTGCTGTTTTGATGTTGCTTTGAGGTGTTTGATGGTGTCTCTTTCTTTTCCCTTGTCATTTGTGTCTTTTGTTTGTTTTTACCCTTCCCTATCCGTCCCACCATCCCTCTCCTGCTGTCCTGGCCCTGTGTCTCTCTGGGTTTGTGCCTGGTGTCTGTCCCAGCTGCCCTCGTCTTCACTCAGTCCTTTCTCCATCCCCCCCACCCCCTCGCCCGCTAATGGACCCCCCTCCCCCAAGTTTGGCCGGGACCCCCTGTCGTACTGTTTGAAGGAAATCAATAAGACAGTCAAACCCCGAATCTCTTCCTTCCGGACCCTCAAGAGAACGGTGAGTGTGATAGGTCAGGGATCAAGCAAACTGATTAAACCTGTGCACTGCTGTCTCTTTAAGGTGTTCAGCAGCACTGATCTGGGTCTGAGAAGTGGTCACAATGAAGTAGAAATCACATCTCTTTCACTACTAATCTTCAGTCACAACAACACCAGCTCTTCACCTATTCCTGCCACACATTTAAGGCTGGCGTCACAACTAGCCAACGCACCTGAAGTTCTGTGACAAACTAAACGAACTGCCTCTTACGTTTCTCTCTCATTCTCACGCATTTTGGTGTCTTGTATTGGTAGCAAATCAACATAACGCTTCCTGAAATAAGAACAGGAGCACCATGCAAATGTAATAAGTTGTCAGATTGAATTAGAATGTAGTGCATATAGTAACTTTGTCCTTTAAGTCAGTGTGATGTGTGTTTGTCCCTCTGGGGCTTGTAGTATACTCATGTTTGTGCCGGCAGTGCTTGTCAGCTTCTGTGAAAACATGACTTACTTTAAATAAAAATAGTGTTCTGCTTCTGCATTCTTATTTTATTAGTCATATAAGTTTAGGGCGAACCCCAGAAAAATGCATGTTTACACAATCACAGTCGACAGTCAGCTTTTGTGCAGTTTGGATGAGATTTGAGGAGGACAATGAATCAGAGTCAGTGAATCAGAGCTTAATGGTCACTGACACATGGATCCTGCAGACTAACTAGGACTGTGCCAAAACAATCATGTATCGTGATTCTTTTTCCCGTGATATTGCATTGATAATTCAGGACCCTACAGTTCAATTAATGAAGACATTCAGGTCACCCAGAAAGCTGAAACTCTGAAACTAACCGTGTTTGGAGCTGCTTTTGTGAGATGTGGTACTGGACAAAAGCAAAGTGACCTGCATGAGAGACACTAAGGGTGTATTCACACCAGGAAAGTCCGATAGTTTACTTGCTTTGGTCCAGACCAAATACAATGTTGATTTTATTAAATTTTTTGGTGCGGTTCGCTTTCACACTGCCCTTTTTGCAAGTGAACCAGAAACCGTAAACAAAACCACACATATGCTTAAGTTAATCCATTCATTGGTTCATCCATTCAACCGTACTAAAGTTCGTTTGGAAGCGGACTGAGACCACCTTTTCAGCTGGGTCTCGGAACGGTTGTTTGGTCTGCACCCGAGTGCGATTGGTCTATTCACACCTGCCCAAAAGGTCCGCACCAAAGGGGGAAACAAACTTGAGTTCGATTCAATTGAACCAAACAAAACAGGTGTGAATACACCCAAAGAAATCGTCTAGTGTGATGCCAGCTTATAAAACACTGTCTGTTTGTATCTGTCTTCCTCAGTTTACTCCAAAGAAGCTCACGGTAATCATTTTAAAGTGGTGTGGGCTGTACGTGCTGTGTGATGTATATTTCACTCCCTCTGTTTTTATCAGATCATTTTCTGCCTGAGGATTTCGCATATGACCACCTCCACATTTTCACTGAAATTATAAATGTTCTATAATTCGCTATTGTAGAGGTGGGCATTTTCAACGAAAAGCACTGCAGCCTCTGGGTTAATTTACAGTGCACTATCCATCATGGCTTTTAAACAGTGACAAGCCATTCCAGGGTGAGACACTGCAAAGCAAAGAATCTATGCACTGATGCTGAAGACAGGCTGTTATGGTTTACTGTATTGAACATGTTTTAAAGTTGCATTGATAAATCTTTGCATGTGATTTTAAATTAATTGATGGTTACTCAAAGGAATATTCCAGGTTAAATGACTCTATTGACTTCATTTGTCTCTCGGGTTTGTAAAAACAACAGAAAACTGCAATACACTTACATTGAATGTCTACTGTAAGTCTACAGCAGCTTTTGAATAAATGCTAAAAATTTTTAAGTACTGTCATTTTTAATCTGTAATTTTACTTTTACTTAAGTATATTTTGTAATATTGTCCAACCTCAAAATCTAAACATTCGTTACTGAGTAAAAAAAAGTATACTTCAGTTTTGAAACAATGCATGCACAATAAGCACTTGAAGAAGAAATTTAATCACAAGAGAGTGCAGCACTAGACAGTCTCTTTTAATAACTAGTTTTATGTAAGGATTTTTCAACGAAACAATGGGCTGATGTTTTTTTTGTGAACAAACTAACTAGTGCAGAAAAATGTATGCACACCGTTAGAAAAATCTGGCTGCGTGAGTACTATACTAATAGAAACTGGGTTTTAGGCCCAACTTTTCAGAATGCGCTGGCAGGTCATGTGACGAAATTTTTCTTGTACTGCAGCTGATGGTTGCTTACGACAAATGCCTAACGCCTGGCGCTTTGTATCAAAAGGAGAAAGCAGCGCTGGCGTTTTCCATGCGTTTTAGCGATATGTGAGCCCCTAATGGTGCAGACCCAGCTGAAAAACAAACCCGTCATATTCTGCTGAAGTTGAATTCGAGGAAAAAGTGAACCCTGGCCATATATTCATGCTCTATTATGCAGTGTAAGCTGTGTTTGCCTCGGGAGACAACTAGCAGCTTATAAATCTCGACATCGCTCATTCGTAGCATGTAGTTAATTTCAGAGGTAAAGTAAATACTTACATCATTGCATTGCTGGTTAAAAGCTTTGACGGTTTAGCAGGTTTTTACAAATGAGCCAAAGACAGTGGTGCAGGGTGTGCAATATCATCTGAGATAATATATAATGTTGTTTTGCCGCTGGCTCTTTCACTCTATCAGTCTGGTTAAAATCGTTTAGATGTAAATCTAAAGATATAGAAGCAGAAAATGCCTTTATTCTATATAATGTTAAGTAAAATTAAGTCAACATACTGTTTGATAATATTTCGTTTTTGTAAAAAATCCCCATGATTACATTGGCATGTAGTTTTTCTTAAAATGTTTAAATGAAACCGAAAAGAGGCATTAGTGTTTGATATCATATTTCATCTGTTTTAAATACAGGAAAATACAAAAATAATTCCATAGCCAACAGTTTTGCGTCTCTGACTCTGAGCAATGACGCTGTTTCATTCCTTGAATTAACCGTTTAAATGATTCTGTTCAATCCGTCTCTTATGAGTCTTGCTAACTACTGGTGGTTCTAATTTAACATTTAAAGTATCTTTTGATTATTATTGAGAAATTTCTAATGACTATTTAACCAGATTTGTGACCCTAATCACAAAACCAGTCTTAAGTCGCTGGGGTATATTTGCAGCAATAGCAACAATACATTGTATGGGAAAATTATAAATTTTTCTTTTATGCCAAAATCTCCAGGTAATTTCAGTAAAGATCATGACAAGCTGTATTCTGTAAATTTCCTACTGAAAATATATTAGCAAACTAAGAAAACTTAATTTGAACAACTTTAAAGACAAGACAGAGCAGGTTATTTGCTATGAAACAAGGGTCAGATTCCAGATTTTCAAATATTTTCCGATCATTTTTGAGAAATTCAAACAATAATATGATTTATTGGGGCTCTTTCAGATGATGTATAAATTACAGATTTAGGAAAATGGACCCAGTTTTGTGGTTCACGGGAACCAATCATCTTTTATATTTATCAAAACATGAAATAAACATTTGTAACTCAGAAGGTATCTTGTTTCATGTCAGAAAGATGTAAATACATCTATGCTCAAGTCCACAGATGTTAATCTACTCTGCATTCAGACAAAAGATTAATTTTGTTGATATGATTGGTCATTTCGCCTGTCAGTAACAGCCCAAATGTCTTATAATTCTAATTAACTGATTAACCTTTAATTCATGAGCCTAGAACAGTAGTCCTAATCTGAAAGGTTTTCAGATTATTTATGGAGGGCCATTCAGTAAAGTGTTTCTTAACTCTGCTCCAACACACACACCATAGCTTCTTCAAAATAGATCCATTAAAAAAATGACTTTCTGTGGTAGCTGGATCAGATGTGCGCTATTTTATTTATATCTACACTGTGTGGGGCTGTGGCCTCCAGGTAAACAGTTTATTTATCACTTAAGCATTTCTCCTTGACTTGCCTGTCATAAATGAAAAATGTGTTTCTAGCACACAGCCTGTAAATTTTAAATGAGCAACTTTTACTTAGGAGTATAATTTTTACTGGTACTTTTACTTGCATAAAATTTCAGTAATGTAATGGTACTTTTCTGCAGAATGAACTCTTTCCACCTCTGGTTCAACGCCTGCAATACACTTACATTGAATGTCTATGGGGCAAGTCTACAGCACTATGTGAATAAATGCTAAAAATATAAAACTGTCATTTTTGATAGTATAGCCATTATTTCAACATTGTTAGCACAGAAGGCTTCACCCATCTTCCTCAGAGCAGCCAGTGAACACATGCAGCAGAAGTATCGATGACAGTTTTGAAGCAAATGCATGCACAAAAAAGCACTTGATGTAAATTTAATCCCAGTCTAGTGTCTGCACTATTTGCCAGTCTCTTGTTTAACCAGCCACAGCTTTCACAGGGTTCAACGCTGGGCTGATGTTTTTTACAAACTAGGTCTGCAGAGGAATCAGTGGTGCTGACACCGTTAGAAAAATCTGGCTCTGTCTATACTAATAGATCAAGATAAGCTCTTGTTATCTTAAATAAATCGATTATTTATGATCACCAGTTTTCAGGCTCTGGGTAAAATGGATGTCTATGAAAAGACCCTCAGATTTCAGTTGCCAGTTTGGCTCCTCAGATCACTCAGAACAAAACTTGGGGCTTTACTGAAAGGAGAACTCAAAAATATATTGCTATTAGTGTGTCATGAAATGTAGTTTTAAAAGTATTTCAGGTGAGAATGTAGTTGTTTTTAAAACTCAAATCTGGCTATTTATAAAGACTGGTTTCGGGGCGAGGAGACTCCATGTGATCACCTCGCGCTCGGTGAACAATAATGGTGCTTTCCAGCGAGCAGCCTCAACTCGGTCAGTTTTATTTCTGACGTGATTTTGCCGATTATGGTGTGTATTCTGATAAGGTTATTCCAGAATAAGAGGTTTAAATCTAACATGTAATATTCTGTAGACTTTATTCAGCATGTTTATGTTAAAGTGAAGAATTATGTTGTGTTCCTACTGCTCTTTAATTCATTTTATTGTAATTGGTAATTCTACACAGTAATTTAACTTCATTTCTGCAGCAATTAAAATATTTAAATGACAACCGAACAGAAGGAGTAGTGTTTGATATCATATTTCATCTTATTTTAAATGAAAAATCTAAAGAAATATCCTCTAAATAATAAATCATTACTGATGTTTAAAAGCTTTAGAAGTCAATATGTTGCAGAATTGACTTATTTCCATGTTATTGAGCATGAGTCCTAACTACAGTCCCACAAGTCCATTTTACAATTCATAGACTTGGGGATATTTGCATAAGACCTTGTATACATTTACATTTAATCATTTCTAGACGTACTTTATCCAAACCGACTTACAAATGAGGCAGAACAATAGAAGCAACAGGTCTGGGGCAACAGTATAAAAGTTCCTGGACAAGTCTCCAGTTAGTCTAGCACAGTCAGACAAGCTAGTTTTCTAAATAAATTTGAACAAACCAATAGAAACAGAAAACTGACAACGCACCGACAGACAAGACAGAGCAGGTTACTTTTGCTATGAAACAAGGGCTCAGCTTTCAAATTTTGTCATTTTTATGGCTCTCTTAATGTGTTGTGTCAGTTCTGATCTGTCCTCAGTTCAAGCGTCAAAAATAAATTGGTATTATATTTACTAGTTATAGCATGAAATAAACATGAATGAACATCAGAAGGTATCTTGTTTCAACTGCAGAAAGATGTAAATACACCGTTTTTCAAGCTCAAGTCCACAGATGTTAATCTACTCTCTGGGATAGACAAAAATGTCATCGTTCACTTGATTGGTCTGATCACCTGTCAGTCATATTGGTGCAGTGATGTGTTGTAAGCATAACATCAATACCTTGAATTTGAAGTGAGCAGCCAACAGTAGTGCAAATCTGATAAAGGAGTATCTTTAAATTTATGGAATAATTCAGTAAATGTATGATTTATTATGGGATTTTGTACTGAGGTCGGTGCATTTTGCACAAATAAATCACAAAAAATGACTTTCTGTGTTAAATTGACCATGCTGACAGATTAGATTTCTTTTATTTTATTTAAGGATAAAGGAACATCCTTTATTCTTCATATTTATCACCTTTAAATGTTTGTAAAGTACTTACCTGTCATAAATGATACAAATATATAATTCAGATAAATACAGGCTGTAGCTGCTTATTCAGGATTCTAGAAAGGTTATAGCTTATGACAGTATAATTACCCTGGTGGTGCATTGCTACAGTACTGTGCTCTTTCCTAGTCTGAGTTATCTGAACTCTCACTCTTCTCAGGCCATCTACACTGAATTTGATGTCACTCTTTGGGAAGGAGGGCTGCACCTATTGGTCAATGCACAGCACTCTACAATCTCCCTGCTCGATTATACAGCTCCTCAGCCTGTGGACACAGAAGGCTTCCTCTGAGACTCTTCCTCCAGTCCAGCAGGCTCCAGCGAGGGAACCATCTCCATGCAGAAGATCGATGACATCAGCAAGAGCTGCAGAAGGAAATGGATCAGAGGTGAGTCGCCTGCCATACGTCTCTCCAACAACTATTGCCATACAACCAACTTCTTATACTAGCATCCACATCTTAATGCCGGGGTCTGGGCTTTGTTTCCACCCGCTGCAGCAGATGCACTATACCAAACACTGGTGCTGAGTACCACATTATGTCCCAACATGGCTTGTCTGTCTTTATTAAGATCAAGATAAGCTCTTGTTATCTTAAATAAATCTATTTATGTCTCTATGCAGTGAGGCTCTGGGTAAAATGAAAGATGTCTATGAAAAGAACCCTCAGATGGGCGATCCTGCCAGTTTGGCTCCTCAGATCACTCAGACGGCACAAAACATGGAACGACTGAGAGGAGAACTCAACAAATATGAGGTTTCAGTTTAAAACCGTAAATCTTTACATGCTTCATAAAGACTTTTTTAACACAATCGTGTCTTGTTTATTGTAGTCCTGGCTCGCAGAAGCAGGGGGCCGAGGAGACTCGATACGAGACTCGACACACTCGCTGAACAATAATGGTGCTCATAACCCCAGCAGGTCAGTTTTATTTCTTCGAACGTGATTTTCTGATTATGGTGTGTATTCTGATAAGGCTTATTCCAGAATAAGATGCTATCAGCATGTTTCCATTAAACTAAGACTGGTATGTTCTGTTCCTACTGCTCTTTAATTCACCATTTTATTCACTATTGGTAATTCTACACAGTAATTTAATCAACTTGTTTTCCTTTTGTGTACTTGACAACAGCACAGAAGGAGTAGGTCATGAGACTCTTTATTTTATGCTCTGATTTTAAATGAAAAAATCTAAAGAAATATCCTCTAAATAATAAATCATTACTTAACTTTAAAAGCTTTAGAAGTCAATATGTTCCTTGTTTTATTTCCATGTTATTGAGCATGAGCCTGCCGCTAGGCTACAGTCCTACAATAAATTGTACAATTCACATTAGACTTGGGGCCATTTGCATAAGACCTTGTATACATTTACATTTAATCATTTCGCAGACGATTTTATCCAAACCGACTTACAAATGAGGAGAACAATAGAAGCACCAACGAGAGGGCAACAGTATACAAGTGCTTTGACAAGTCTCAGTTAGTCTAGCACAGTACACATAGCTAGTTTTTTAAATAAATTTGAAAAACCAATAGAATAGGTAAGTGCTCGTTGGTGCCGATACATACATACAGCACCCTTGTTCGACATTTCTTCCTGTCAGTTCTGATCTGTCCTAACGTAATAAAGGCAAAAATAAATTGGTATTAATTGGTAATGTGCTGATGAAAAAGATTCTTTGAAAATGGCTGAAGACTCTTGACTTGAATTGAGATGGGAACCAGCTGGGAACAGTCCAGGAAAGGGTCTGCGAGAGGGATTTTGTGCCTCTTTGGGATGGCACCACGGGCATTGTTCACTTGCAGAAGTCTGAACTAACGAGTTTGGGTATATTGGTGCAGAGCCAGTGGATGTCTTGTAGGCAAACATCAATACCTTGAATTTGAAGTGAGCAGCCATCAGCAGCCAGTGCAAACTGATAAAGAGTATCTAGTCTGCAATAATTTAATGTATGATTTATTATGGGATTTTGTACTGAGGTTGGTATTCTTATGCACACACACACAAAAATCAGTGCATTTGTTAAATTGACCCGGCTGAAGTGTTAGATTTAAGTTTTTTCTTTTAGTTCTTATTTTTTCAAAGGATAAAGGAACATTTTATTCTTCATAGTTTGACCCTTTAAATGTTTGTAAAAGTACTTAGTAATGCGAGTATGCGCAGATACAAATATATAATTCAGATAAATACAGGCATATGCCAGCTGTTTATTCAGGATTCTAGAAAGGTTATAGCTTTAATCCAGTTATGCCGCTTGAGTTATGCTTACATAATCAGAATTTTACTGTGCTCTTTTTAGTCCTGGAGTTATCTCAGAAGACACCGACTCTTCTCAGGCCATCTACACTGAATTTGATGACGACTTTGAGGAAGAGGAACTCGCTGCACCTATTGGTCAATGCACAGCACTCTACAATTTCCCAGGTACGATTATACAGCTTCACATCAAGCACTTAAACATATGATCCCCACCTCTTTTCCTCTGAGACTCTCCTCCATCTGTCCACAGGCTCCAGCGAGGGAACCATCTCCATGCAGGAAGGGGAGGTGCTGTCTGTAGTGGAGGAGGATAAGGGCGACGGATGGACGAGAGTGCGCCGGAACAACGGAGACGAGGGCTACATCCCAACTTCTTATACTAGCATCACTCTTAATAATTGACCTCATCCCCGTTCCACCCGCTGCAGCAGATGCACTATACCAAACACTGAGTAGCGTCAGATTACCACTCATTATGTCCCAACATGGCTTGCTGCTCCTCTCAGAGGGGTCATTTAAGGGGAAATCACTGCACATTGGGCTAATACACTCCTCCTCTAAGGATGAATGACTATCTCAGGGCGTGTATTATGTGAGTAAATGAGGTAGAGAAGGTTGGAATATTTTTCTCATTATTTGGCATGAAAAACAGCAGCGGGGTGCCATGTAAACGCAGCTATTGCTCAACAGACACATCAGTTCCTGTGATCGGATGGTGACTTTTAATAGCAGTCTATCAGCAGGGCTGAGATATTTGACCATGATCCACTCAACGTGTCCTTCACTAAGATCTTCCATCTGCAACTTGATGAAGTGATTCTGCGTCTGGAGCGAAAAGCATAACTATCTCCGCTGGCAGAAATCCAGCAGCGTTTTAACTTAAAATATTTGTTTTGATGATCCGAGTGGCCAAAAATGATGTTTTACAGTAGTAAGTGTTGCATATGCTTCATTGTGCAGTAACATGAATACCATATCTATGAGTCAAAGACCTAATATTTTTGTGTATAGAAAATACTGAGCGCACAAGTAATATTTACTCACTCTTTTTTCTTAAGACTTGCTACACAATACACAAGTTGACATACTCAGCAAAATTATGACAATCAAAGTCTCAACACTTACCAATTCTGTAGTACAATAAATATGTTGTTGAAATAAAAGTATATAATTTATTGAGTATATAAATAAGTGTTTGTATAATGAATAAACAATCAAATTTATATAAGAGTTGACTGCACACATTTGCTATTTCAGATCAACAATGCACAGAGTACTCCGAGTTAAGAAAAACTATTTTAGGTGGTAAAAGCAAATTTAGGAGTTTCATATATGAAATAATATATTTTAGGCATCACAACACCACTATTGTCTTATTAGCTTTTATTCTTAATGAATAAAGATGGTATAGTTAAGAATAGATTTCTAAATGCAAGGGTTCGAGCCTCTGTGTTCAACATGTGTTTAGCTTGTCTTTGAACAAGTCCGTGACAGAACTGTTAATGTTTGGCCAAGTCAAGGTGCCTTCAACTTTGTGTATGTACCATAGCACACTATTTTATTGTCTTTATAAATGTCAAGCACATTTCCAAGTCCACATGATGTCCTGTTGTTTTCTTTTGGGTTAAATTATCAATTTAAATAGATTTTTAAGACATTTGTATACCTTTTGAGAATACATTTTTATTTTTTAGCAGCAGTTAAGCTACTTTTTGGTCTTAAAATCTGAACATTGATTTTAAATGTTGCTGATCATAACACCATTTCTTCCCATGGCTAACAAGTGCCGCCTGCTGGTAATAGGAGGTTGTTTTTAAGTGGACTTGCCATATTTAAAGTGGCAGCTCTGGTCAATAGGATTTAACTCTCTCTGGAGTAAATACTCGTATGTCAACTGACTAATAATGCAGCAACATCGAGACTTACTCATAAAGTTGACGTACAATTATAAATAGTGCTAAATACATCTGCTGTTTCCAGTTCTAAAACCTGAGGGGGGGAATTCTAGCCACTTTGGGAAATTTATGATGGGTTATTAAAATAAAACTTAACTAAAGTAGGCTACTGTTAATCACAGACATTATTTTGCTAATACATCAGCTGTAAAGCAACCAAATTAGCACAACTGTGACCGCACGTTAGTTGACTTTTATTTTAAACGCCACTGCTGCGTTGCTTCCCAATCGTACGCATCCTGAAGCTATGCTTAATTAACTATATTACTCGGCTAATTTTATGCTGCTGCTCATGATTCTACTTCAATGAACCCTTAATCATTAGTGTTTTTCATTCGTGCAAAGTAGGCGTCGTGAAATCACGACTTCTTCTCGTGGCTCATTGAACTGGCTATTAAGAGGCTTGTATTGTACGACAGGTGGCAGTATTTGCACAGCAAATTCTCCTCGTCCTTCTTGCATTTGCTCTCTATAAACAAATGTCCAAAACGCAGTGTTCGTTGATGAAGCAGCATCAGTCAACAGGCCATGTTATGCTTGCTATACATGTACTGACTGAATAAAGAGGGACATATAAATAATACGCTTCATAGAAATGATTCTCGGCTGTGAAATCAGAATCACTGAGCTGTTGCATCCACATGTTCAGCATCAGTTGTCTAGAGACCGAGGGCGCCAAATCTAAACATATGCAAATTTGTACCGAACTATAGGCTACAAATTCTCTCAAATGCTGTGATCTTCTGCCTATAACTTTTTTAGTGAACAGTTGTTTAAATATTTGTATGCGAATTGATGGAAAAGATTTTCGCTCATCAAATGTGGATAGAAAATACGAAACTGAGTGTTATATTGTTAGGCTAGATATAGGTAAGTTAGTGCTAAATTTGCAACTATGCTCAGCATAGCCTCTTATACAGTGACATGCAACTAAATTAGTTAGCCTTTAGGCAAAATATGTATTACGCTGCTGATAGAAAAATAGGCTTCTCGTGTTATTAGCTAGAAATCACATTCCATTCAGTCCAGATGAGGGATTTTCATATTTGATATCTCTGACATCCGACAGTCTCAGAAAACGATAACGCTAGCATTTGTTTTGTAGGTGTACATTTATCAAGTGGGAAAAGACTGCTGTCTCTAAACAGATTCTGTTATCATGTAAGATTATTAATTCATTTAGGCATTTTATTAGTTTAAAATGTATGTTTCTAATGTAAAACTGGCGTTGTGAAGTAGGAACAAATTCTGACTTGAAATCAGTAAAGTGTCCCAGGTACTTAATACATCATACAATTGCCTTGCCACGCATTGTTTATGTTTGAAAATAAGAAAATTCATTCAAAGCATTAAATTAATTAGGCCTGTTACTTTCAGGTTGAAACATTTAAAAATAGATTTGTGTGTGTGTGTCACTCCCCATCGCTTCACCATCACATACACTTTTTCCATTTTCCATTTGGAATACTGTTTTAAAAAATCTATGTTTGAGACAGAAACACCCTGTTCTTGCACAGCCTACTAGGGGCAGATATGCAGATTGAGACACAGCAGAGGAGTAATGTCTTGGATTCTTGATTATTTTTAATTCCCTTGTGTCTGGAGCCCTGAGGATTTTTTAAAAATCACATCTAATTATCTGCCCAAAACATGACATTTGATAGACCTTTATAAAATATTTTTGTAGCACATATCTTGCTTCCAATTTTTAGGAGACATTGTTAAAGATATAGTCTACTCTATCTACTCTCTGCAGTGAATCAGTACCTCTGAATACAGCCATAGTTACTTCAATTAGAGCTAATTGCATACTTTTTGCAATTAACCCAATTATCCGGGCTGTTCCTCTCCCTCGTCTCCTCTGTTGTGTCAGAAGTTCTCAGAACACATACTTAAATCGAATTTGTCTCCACTTTGTAGGCTTGAAAAGGAAGATAATGGCTGGCGTATTCAATAAAGCAGCTGTTGTTACTGTGCTGACATGAAAACCCATGTTAAGTAAGGCTAAGTAGGTTGGAGGACTACCAAAGTAGTTTCACTTTCATCTGTTATAAACAGACACCAGACTAATGCATTTAAACATACTCTGCATGCATGCATTCTCTCTCTTACATAAAGAAGCAATAAACTAATCTTTAGTCTATATCAGGGGTGGGGAACGTTGATCATGAGTGCCGGAATCCCTGCAGAGTTGAACTCCAACCCTAATCAAACACACCTGAACAAGCTAATCAAGGTCTTCAGGATACAGGTAGGTATTTTATTTTCAGGGTTAGAGCTAAATTTAGTACTCAGAGGACAGTAGCCCTCCAGGATCAACATTCCCCACCACTGGCCTATATCAAGTATATGTATATTTTGACATTTCACAAATGCATATATTAAAAAGTTGCAATTGCCTTAGTACTGTGCTGATGAGAGATGAAAACATTTATTCAATTACGGATCGAAAGAAACGCTTCAGTGAGAATTTCCCGTGAAAGAGAAACATGCAATTAGGATAATTGTATCCATTTTATATAATTAAATTGTCATTTTAGGCACAACAACATTGCAATCATTTAGAATATTTTATAATGACACTTTCACTCACGGTAGAGAGTTTTTCCCTTTGCCACGCGATTGACTTTTGCTGGTGTCAGGAGGGGAGGCGGGCAAAGCTACATTGAGTCAACCAATGGCGTGATTTCGAGGCGGGGCTCGGAGTGTTTTAGAAACATGTTTGGAAACAGTGGAAACTGTTTGATGCTAATGGCTAAAAAATACCTCACTTCACTTTCAAGAAGGTTTTGACTTCATACTGTATTATGCACTTGAGTCATGTGCAGTGGTTTAAAGTGCAATTATCTTAAAGCATCAATATGAAATTATTTAATGGTTTAATGTGCAATTATTTTAAAGCATCCATTTTTTACAGCTTGACACGCGTTTTGAATTTCGTTGTGTTTTCATTGTGTTGTGCTGTGCTTTTATTGTGTCTCTTTTGTTTGCTCCTCAGGCGGTGTACTACCTCATTTCTATGCTTTGACATAGCTCTCGAAAACACATTAAAGGTCAGTTTTTCCATAACACTGCCAACCTGGCTGAAACTGATAGGTCTCTGGTAAAGAAGGGGTTTCTGGGGAACAGGCTCTTCACAAAGATAAGCCACCCCACCACTGGAACCATCACTCTTTCACTGGTAAGAGCAAGACCAGCACTTTATAAAGGCAGATACATAAAACATCAGCTCCAGCATTCAAGATTATTCTGTTTTCAGCTAAAAAAATACGTATAACAACTGATTTGATTTTCTTATTATTCAGGGACTTCACACAGTGCAAAACAGTTTTATTTTGTCTTGTTCTCTAGTAAAAATATCTAAAAATCAAAGATTTATTTACAAATATAAAATGACATGTAAAACATTAAACACATTAATTGGCTTTGTTTAGCTTGCTTTACGCATAAATCCAGAAGCATTTAGCAAGATTTATGCATAAAACAAGACAAAACATATTTCCTTAAAGGGGTTTGAAAAATAAACCTTATTAAAGAAAGATATAATACATACATAAATAACTTTTACTGGTAAACAAAAGCCCTGATTAAGAAACAGTTTTTTTTTGCAGTGCAGTTGATGTCCGGATGAGTGCGATCCCACAGTATAATATTTGTAGGTTTTACAGCAAGGTTATTTGTGCTATAGACTATGTATGTCCCCAAGGTTTGTGTTTATTGAATGTAGCTCATGCAGCAATAATTATTTGCGCTTAGATGGATTAACAGCCAAATCTGTTAAGAGGCAATACCTGCATTATGGATGGTAATGAAATGATTAATGATGTTTTTGCTGTACAATTTTGATACAACTAGTCTGGAGGTTTCATGTATTACTCTGGTGTACAATCTAAACGACTGATGAGTTTAACTTCAATAAAACATGGCACATGAGCACTCAAAATATTGATTTAACATGACATATACTAAAGAGCAGAAATATGAGCATGACGGAGGCCGTTCCCAAGGGACAATGATGAATAGATGCCGGCAGCCATATCACCCTGCAGCCCAAGACCGGTTGCCCACTGAAGCTAAGCAGGGTTGAGCCTGGTCAGTACCTGGATGGGAGACCTCCTGGGAAAACTAGGCTGCTGCTGGAAGAGGTGTTAGTGAGACCAGCAGGGGGTGCTCACCCTGTGGTCTGTGTGGGTCCTAATGCCCCAGCATAGTGAAGGGGACACTATACTGGAAAAAGCACCGTCCTTCGGATGAGACGTTAAACCGAGGTCCTGACTCTCTGTGGTCATTAAAAATCCCAGGATGTCCTTTGAAAAAGAGTAGGGGTGTTACCCCGGCATCCTGGCCAAACTAGCCCACTGGCCTCTGACCATCATGGCCTCCTAATCATCCCCATACACTGATTGGCTTCATCACTGTCTCCTCTCCACCAATAAGCTGGTGTGTGGTGGGCGTTCTGGCGCACTATGGCTGCCGTCGCATCATCCAGGTGGATGCTGCACACTGGTGGTGGATGAGGAGATAGCCCCCTTACTTTGTAAAGCGCTCTGAGTGTCTAGAAAAGCGCTATATAAATGTAACAAATTATTATTATTAATAGTTTTAGCACTTATTTTTTTGTTGTTGCCTATTTCCTTGTCAGCACGTGTGACATCACTGAGTGAGCTGCTGGTGGAGATGAGGTATGTGTCCATGTGTGCTCTTTATGTGTAAATGTATGATGTATTTGATGTCACACCCATGGCTGCGCTTCTGCTTGTATTGTCATATGGTAAATGTATATATGTCTGAGTGGTTTGTTTACTGCTTATCAAAGGACCAATTTCCGCTTTGTGTTTGTATCACAGCGGCTGAATATTTTCATAGATGAAATTGCCTATCTGAACATTTGAGAGAGCTCTTGAATGTTCTTTTCACACAACATTAGTCTCCTAACTAGAGAAGGAGACACTTATGAACAGCACTATACAAACATTATCCTCCAGTACTGCAGTTCAACCAAAACCGCTATTGTAAATGATCTATCTGTCTATTTTATTTAAATTAGGCAAATGTTTTATTTCCATTTCAGCTGGCTTGAAAGTGTTGTAAAGGCTTTTATGTATCCTATGTGCTTGCAGGTCAAATATAATGAATGTATAGGTAAAATCACAGATTTTGTGTTAAGGTTAACGTCTGACCTTTTACAATGTTCTTAATGCATCCGTCTCTCCAGTGCCAGTGTTTTCGTGTTTGTGCCATATCACCCTCATTTTCATTAGCAAGTTGCGACAAAACAAGCAATTAATTCTCTGCCTAACAATGCTGATTAAAGTTTAAAAAGTAGTTTCATCATGAAGTCCCTGTTTAAAGAGAGCAGAGATAAAAGACCTTTGAGCGCATCAGTCAGTAATGCAATGCACCAGTTGTTGAACTGATAGCATCAAAATATTCAAAATATAAGTGCTGCATGCTACAGTGCAGACCGATAAGTGGTTGCTAGGGAGTTCTGGACGGTTGCTAGGTGGTCAAAATATCTCACCCACAGTCTCTTTGATATGGTCTCTAGTTATGTCTCGTTTTTTTCCCATCAATGTAGAATTCGTTCACCAGCTTTATCCTCCACCAGGTAAAAATTGTAAGCTTGATCGATTGGAAAACTAATAACACACCTCTCCTCCACAAGCCGCATCATTTGAAGTATTGTTCATGTCTGTAGCACAAACGATTTGCTCAAATCTCTAGCCCTAAGCATGAGCAATAGTAATAGTTATGCTTGTTTTAATAAGCACCACAAATTACAGACCTCCAGTGATCCAGCGGAGATCTTAAAGATTAATATTACTTTATTAAGCCTCAGAAATCTCATGCTGACGATATTGTGTCACTCTGGTCGTGCAGACCAGAATGGAGGCATGAGAGAGAGAGAGAGAGAGAGAGGTGCAGGGAAGAAGAAGAAGTAGAAGGAAGGGGGAGAGCTTTGCCGTTTATCTTTCGTTCTCGTCTGTGCGCCTGCCAAGGGGGATGAATGGCCATCTTTAAATAGCTCTGATTAATTAAAGTTTTTAATTGCTAGCGGTGCTGGCCTCTCGCTGTCAGTCAAAGGAGTGGGTGGGGTGCTGGGGGGTGTGTATACAGGTGTCGTCCGACAGTGACAACTGTATACTTTTCTCATCCGCTCTGTTGACACTTAGGGGACACATTGTCGTGCCAACATTATAAATACAGACACACACACACACACACCCCGAGACCTGTTGTCACCATGGCAGCCCAGAGCAGCACTGTGATAATGACTTTGCGTCATCATTAACCTTGCGATACGGTTCCTTCATTAAACGGCTATGCGCTGGATTTGAGTTAAGCCACATGCAAATTCTGCTCTCTGCTTCCTCGTCATCCTCTTTCAGGCTGATTGCATCAGAGATCGCTCCTGGTTAGCTCTTGGAGCAATGCTAGTTCCTGTAGTGTTTCAGAAATAGCATGGCAACATATGAAAGAGAGGGTTGCAAAAATAGTTTTCTTAATCAGAATTGTTTCCAGTAAAAACACCTAAACATGCTTAAAACCAGGCCAATTTACTGCAGAAGAAAAGAGGGGAAAAGTAGGCTGATTCAATTCTTGCTATATTAATAAGCCAATGATTAGTAATACACTTAATGGCCGATACACTTCTAATACTAAATTGTCTAGATTAACTGAGATAGTAAGGTTCATTAGTAAACAATGGTTAATACATTAAATAATATTAATTAATAATGAACAAAACATTTGTTAGTGTTTATTAATATTTGTTACGTTAGTCAATATAAACACAACTGTTATTATATTGTATTGTATGAATGTAACTTCATTAGTATTTTTAATTGTTAACAAATGGAACCTTATTGTAAAATGCTTGCATAAATTAATAGTAAAATGTGGGAAATAAGCATAAATTGTTTTATTATGGATGTACAGTATGAAAAAAGAGTATTTATTTTAAAATGTGCTAAAGATAACATTTAACAGTTATTAAATTAAAAAGGTTTTTAAAGATTAAGTGAGTGTTAGATGATGGCAAAGGTTATCTAAATGTTAAAAACAAATGAGCATAAACAATTCTATATTTAATAACCTTTATGGCACTGATGATAAGTCACTGATTATAAAATATTTAAAAATATATTTGGTCACGCTTTATTTTAAGGTCCAATTCTTGCTATTAATCAACCATTAACTATGACTTTTGCCTCAACAAACCCTTATTTTGCTGTTTATTAATAGTAAGGTGGTTGTGCTTTTCTTTATAAGTACTAATAAACAACCAATATGTTAATATTAATAATATGTATGCTAATAAGCCTCTAGTTAATAGTGATAATTTTTCCCTATAATAAAGTGCTACCAAATGTTTTAAAATAATTTATTTTAAATGAATCTTGTTTTAACTATAAATCAAACAAAATTGAGTGAGGAATGTGTTTAAATAGTGCAGTTTAAATATAAGCTATCAGATTTGTCCTGGTCATTTTTCAGCAACATCCGTTCTGTCATGCAAATATACAGTATATGAACATTATGAACACTCAGGTCTCATTAGAGGACAGCAGTAAAGCAGCTTCTGGTCGCTGGATTCATCGTGCTTCTCTCAAGCATTTGGCAGGTTTGGAAGAGTGTGACATTGCCTGGCCTTGCTGGGCCTCTCCAGGTTGCTTGAGTATGCAGGGGAGCCAGTGCTGATGGATGAGTCAGCTGGGGGAGAGCAAATCTATCCCCAGGCTGCAGCTGTGGCCCAGTGATGGATGTCCCCTCTGAGCTGCACGCTGGCCGATGGGTCATGGACCACTCCAAACCCAGAAGGGCCGGTGTATTTCAGAGTAGAGAAGGAAAGAGCCTCCTTATTCATGCTCCATGAAACAAAATCTTTGCTGTCTTGCTTTGTGCAGCTGTTTGGTGTATGTTGATTTTTCCATTAATTTAGTACAGCAGAAGAAAATGCACGCAGTATAATATAATGACCCTGTCCCGGTTGAAATGCTCTAATAAGCACAACAGTCAATGACTCCTCATGTTAGATGTGTCACTCTTGTCCGTGGGTGTGTTTGTAACGCCCCAAACCGAGTCTCTTTAGAGCGCAAGATTGCGATATGCAGCTGATGTTAAGAAGCAAGGCATTGCATTTTCACCATTATGAATTATTTAAATGCCAATTATTAATGAATCAGTTTGCCTAGAAATCCTCAGTATTTTGGATATTTGCTTGATATAATATACATAAATTAATATAATATAGTACAGTATTATATAATATCAATGATTGAAGACATCATTTGAAGTGGCATTTAGCTATATTTACACACTGTTCAGATGTGGAATGAATGCATTTACATTGCAATTAGAATTGCATAATGCTATTAATGGGTTTTTAAAAATTAATATTGAATATGAAATGATTATTATTATTATTTTAAATGAAATGATACGCTACATATGAAACAAAAAATGCCAGTAGGTGGCGGCAAGTCACTCTTAAGAGAGTCATTCATTCAACTGATTTGTTCAAATGCTAGTTCATTCAGAAACAAAGCATGTAATATGTACTTTATAAATGTGTGCCTTTATGAACGTGAATGTGAGTCAGTTGCTCATTTGTTTTGCCCAATATGTGGATACATTCAGTATCAGAGATTAACATGATTTTGTCTGTAAACACAAACACCAAGTTATCATATTAAACCGACAGCTCTAAATAAAACAAACTTGACTTCTTGAATATTTTCTGCAACTGGGCTGCTTGTCCTAATGTTTCGAAACTAATAACTTTCTTCAATGTGTTGTCCCATAATGTTCTATATTCTGTCCCTGTGCTGTATTGTTTTGCACTTGACATCTTTATTGTATCTGTCTCACGATGAAAGAGATTACGTTTAATTACTGTGATTCTTCTGAGAGATAATGTGTATGCCCTTTCACATCGGTAGGAGGAAAACTCTACAGGGAAATGTCTTATACTGGATGAAAACAAGGTGGGAGGAAGATCTTCATTTAAAAGACATAATTGTGTGGATTGTAGTTGTTTGAGATGAATAACAATTCTTTAAATTGTAGTTCTTTGTCTTCAGTTCCAGCGTGACTCATTTGTCATATGGTATGACATGCACAATACTGTTCCACCGTATGCCTTGATATGACTGTTAATCTGATCGATCTGTGGCAGGCTTGAAATAAAGCTCATTCTTGTGGCAGAGCAACATTGGCAGTGTTATTTATGTTATTGATTTTTCTGAATAGTGTCACACAACACTGATAAAGCTCTGAAATTGCCATTTTATGATGTTACAAAGCAAAAATCCCCCTTTGATGACATTCAGAGATGTTTGTCCTTCCTTACAGGGCAAAGAGACTTTCACTAACACCAATGAGTCCAAATCAATTGGCATTTAAAGTCTCGATCAATTACAGTGTTGCACCGTGTTGCCCATTTCTTGGACAAAATTATCCTTTTTTTGGGGATGGTCTTCCTTTTACAGTACATCAAACCATTAACCATTACTTTAAGCCATTACTGCAAACATTATTATCTGCCATGTGTTGCCTCATGAAAATATAAATGTGATTTTTATCTTGTATAATTGCAATTTAATTTCTCATTGCTGAGATTATATCTCTGAGCTGCACAGTTGTTACTTAACAGTTGTTAATTAGAATTTTATAACTGAATTTCTCATAATTGCATCTTCATTTCTTGTAATAGCAAAATTATATTTTATTGACATTTTTTTTACTCTAAAGGAAAATGGGTTTCATTATTTTCAAGTGAGTTGTATTATTTTTTTCATTACTGTTACTCATACTTGTATTATTTGAAAAGCCTTTTCATAGAAATCCACTGAGCATTATTTCAAATTCTTGTGTAATCTACTAATGCTCTATTTGACCTCTTATATAAACAGTTCTTTTAGGCATCTTACTTCTTTCACCATAGTTCTCCCTGGTGTGTTAGTGTGTGTTTGTCTGGCAGCTAGTTTGTGTGGAGGTTACTGTTTTTATATTCCATTCATATGTTAGATTTTTTTAGTTTTCTGTGTGTATCTCTCTTTTAGCTTGTAGTCCAGGCCGTGTGATTCACTTTTTATTTGTCCTGCATGTTTGTGTTTTGGGTGTCTTCTTGTTGTCAAACCGACACATATCTAAATCAGCAATCCTCTCTGTGAAGATGGATGACAGTTCTATTCTAGTCACTTCTTCTTTAACTTCCCTCAGCAGAGGAAGAGAATCTAGCTGAAAACTGTTACTACAAACACACTGTGCTCTTTTAAAGTTCGCAGAAGCTTATTTGACTGCCGTGAAAGACTTTGCCCAGTCTGACAGAAAATTTATATAATCCCTGTTTTTATGATCTCGAGAGGTGGAATAACTGCTCGCAGGCTTTGAGATGAGCTTTATGAAAACATCAGGCCTGACAGCGTTGGAGCTCCACTTCTGAGCCCTTTCCAACCCTGCAGCCTTGTTAGTCCTCACTTCTCCTTTCATAAAATAATAGATAGAGCCGCACTGACCTACTGCACTATTTATAAGGCTCAAATGGTCTGTCCTGATGCCCTCATGCACAGCAGTGGATATGCTAATGATAGTTTTGCAGAAGTCCACATGGCTTTGCCAAAAGCTAACATTTGAGAGATGCCTAACCTTGCTGTTGGGTACATGGTTATGACTTCCCTCTTTGTTTCGAACTTGGAATATGAATGACTCTGATATGAATAGCTTAGAAGTGCAAAGAGGGTCTTTATTGTTGTAACCTTTTTTACAATGTTTTGTTACCTTGAAACTAGGCCTGAATGATAATTTGTACTTTAATCGTTAGCGCAAATTATTGCTTCCGTTGATTAAGCATAGTTGGCAGTGATATTTGCCCACTGGTTGTTTGTCCTGATTTTTCTTTCCATTGGACATTTGTATTTTCTTGCATTGGTAACAAGCCGCCACAAGTTTTCATGCTTGGGGTTGCCAGATTCAAATCCCCCAATCAGATTTTCTTTAAAATGGATACATTTTCTGCCCAGTGTAATCGTTGCAGTTAATATTAGGAATTTCATAGGTTTAGCTTTTGAGAGACATCTAAAATGTAAATGTAGGGAAACAACCCTGACAATAATTGCGATTAATTATCGTATTTATCAGTTTAGTCATTATCATGCAGCGCTTGAACTTGAAGCTAAGCTATTTGGGAAAGCTAGTTAAACCATATCTTCTCAAGCTAGTCAACTACAAACCAATGGTTAGAAGAAAGATGTACAAGGCAATCTAGGAAAGTAATATATCTGCTGCCATAGCAGCTATACCTTTGATCTGTTTACAGACATGATATAAACCCAAAATATCCCCCCAAATCCAACCTGACCTCTCAATATGTAAATCATTATTGTAAGCATACCATAGTGTAAAGCAAAACCAGTTTTGAATGCTATTTGCATGAATTTGCTTAATGGTAATGGAATTTTGTCACTGGAACTTTGTTTGTTCACCCCAAAAATGCAATAGTGCTCTTATAAATGAGGTCAACTACGTCCCAGATGAATGAGTAGTTAGTATTAAGTAGTTAGCTACAAGCTACCAGGAAAAAAGTTTTTGCAAAAGTATTTACATGACAAAAACTAGAATCTAAGTGAGAGTGACATCAAACTTGAATTTACAGTAAATATCGCTAATAAAAGAAGAAACACCTTCATTTATATAACTGAGTAAAACATGGTGATGGACTATGGTATTTAATTGAACATTTCAATGTATAAAGGAGTTGCTGCACAGGGACTCCAATGAATTGGTAAGCCTTTCTTTGAACCAGTTTGAACCTTGTCCAAACAAACTGATTCACTTAAATGAATCTGACTTTTCAAATACCACTTCAAAGAGAGGATGTTTTAGTGTGATTTATGATTACCTCGCTCGCTCGTTGTCAGGCTGTGTGCGCAACTCAAAAACTAAAAAAACATGAACCTGTTATTTACTGGAAAACGTAGTTACTTATGGGAAAGATGCAAAGACATTTTAGACGCGTGCACTCTAACTTCGCCTCCGTTCCAGGCGCGAGTCAAACGAGCGCGGAAAAGCTACCTGGTCTTATGGCATTTACGTACCTTGATATACTTTTTAGCGAGACACGAAATACGTACCAATAACTACATATTACTGCAGTTTCCAAAAGAAACAAACACTAGAGGCAGTAAAACTCTGACATCTTTTACTCCTTTTCACACAAATTATGTGTTTTGATTAATAAAGTGTAATTTTTGCACAATTACTTGAAGAATATCAAGGTTCAAGGTTCAAGGTTTCTTTATTTGTCACATAATAGTTATACAGGGTATAATTAGAAGTGAAATGTAATCGAATCAGGTCCGCTCAGTGGACAGTGCAAAATAATAAGAATACAAATTATATAAAGTAACATAACACAAGGGCATACATATGGTAAGAAAAGGAGAAATAAGAGTAAATGTGCAATGAAAAAAAAGTGCAAAACAATAAGATGTGCAAAAACAATACGATATGCAAAGACAAAAAGATGTGCAAAAAGATGTGCAAAAAACAACAAGATGTACAAAAAGCAAAACCAGTGTACTGGGACTTAATAAATAGTAATGTGAATAAGAGGGATGTGCAGACGGGTTGTTCATGGTATTGTACATAGAGCAGCAATGATGAGAATGTGATGATATTTACAGTTGACAATGGGTCTTGTAAGTGTTTATGAGACTGAGTTTGTGTTTAGGAGCCTGATGGCCTGAGGGAAGAAGCTCTTCCTCAGTCTTTCAGTCTTTGCCATCATGCTCCTGAAGCGCCTGCCAGATGGCAGTAAACAGAAAAGGTGGTTACCGGGGTGAGTAGAATCTTTGAGGATTTTAGCAGCTCTGCTTCTGCAGCGTTTGAGGTAGATGCCCTGCAGAGAGGGGAGAGCAGACCCTGAGATGCGCTCAGCTAAGCGCACGACTCTCTGTAGAGCTTTGCAGTCCTGGTTTGTGGCATTATTATACCACACTGAGATGCACTGAGTCAGAACACTTTCTATGGCCCCTGAATAGAAAGTTTTCAGGATAGCTGGTGAGACCCTGAATTTCCTCAGCTGTCGAGATGGTACAGTCTTTGCCTGGCTTTCTTAACCTGTGTTTGAATGTGTGTAGTCAAGTCAGGTCCTCGGAGATGTTTACACCGAGGTACTTGCTGCTCACCCTCTCCACAGAGGTCCCACTGATCATAAGAGGAGTGTAGGCTGCTGCTGTCTCTTCCTGAAGTCCACGATCAACTCCTTAGTTTTGCTCACATTCAGATCATGTTGCGACTTCAAAACAATATTAAAAGTTGGGAGATTTGAAAACTGATGCTTTTGAATGTTAGCATCACACATATCCAGCTTCATTTCTATGGGTTTCCATAGACAGTAAGTTTGTTCGGTAGCTCACGGAGTACGGAAACGTACTTAGGAGGCGAGGAGCTCCAGTTCGAATCCCGTATAATCACGGTTCGATAAAGCAGTTCAAATCTGCATATAAGGAACTTGAAATGGAACGGGTGCATTAACAAATATGTTTTTAGTTTAGCATTTGTTAACACTATCAGGTAGGTTTAGGGTTGGGTTTGGTGTAGGGCATATTTCCAACATGATAGAGCATTAACTTTTAGAGACAGACCCCGGATATTTGAATTCTGAGCCGCCGCTATACGTTTCTGCGGTGCGGTGAAACTGCGGTGAAACGTGCAGTAAAGTACCTAAAATGGTGTCGCACAGAAAGTTGACAGAGGTACGTATTTTTATGAGACCAGGTTGCGGAAAAGATATTGTGCTTGTAGCGCGCGCACTTCAAATACAGCATAAAGGTGTAGGTGCGCGCTGTAGCCTGTGAATCATTTCATATCAAACAGCAAAACAAACTACGTGCATGCAGGGATATATATATATAGCTTTAAATAGGATTTTTAATCCCATATCAAAATTCTTGATGCACTGAAATTTCATAAAGATAATACTATCCTATAAGCGGAAGAAGACAAGTAAAAATTAGGCTACAACAGAACAAAGATCATAAGAAATGAACCTACTTGAAATACTTTAAGCACTGAATAATATTACGATGTATAAAGTAAATGTTCAAATAGACTGAATGGTATCCACACTGTATATATTCAATGTACATTCATTCATATTTACTTTACAAAAGTGATTCAGTCAAGGACAGTAAGTGATTTTCTTTCTGATGTTTGATTTACATTGACACAAATGGCAACAGCAGCTATATTAGGCTGCTTTAGAGGAATAGTTCACCCAAAATTAAAATGATGTTGTTGTTCTAAACCTGTATGAGATTCCTTCTGTTGTCGAATGCAAAATAATATATTTGGAACAATACTGGTAATCAGACGCTTGCTAGGCCCCCATGACTTCCATAGTATGAAATAAAATACCATGATTGGAGACAATGGGGACCAGAAACGGGTTGGATCATTTTTCAAAGTATCTTATTTTGTGTTGAGGAGAACAAAGAAATGCATAGAGATTTAGAACAATTTGAGTTTAAGTATGTGATGACAGTCTCTTCGTTTTTGGGTGAAGTATCCTTTTAAGATCTCATCATATCAAGGGTGTCATATCTAACGCCACACATGCTTTATCTTTAAATAAATGTTCATCTAAGACACAAATAACTGTGTTTATGAGGATACTCGCAAAAGCGATAATCTTTGACACATAACTGTGTATTTGAATGTTCAAGCACAATCGGAGAAAGAAGTCTATTCAGTCGCAAAAGAGCAGGTGCGCGCCGCGCGAAAACTTTACCAGAATTAATTCTGCCTCGCTGCTCAATGTCCATTAACAGTTTAAACTATTTGTTTTAAAACCTGATAAAATACGTTTAAATGATAAGCTTAGCCAAACATCTTGATGCGCAAAACGATTGATATGTTTCTAACGGATTATCTCCCAAGTCCCCTCCCAACCCTTAAATGAATAGCCTATATATATATACAGTTTGTTTAAACAAAAAAACAATATACACCCAGTTAATAATCAAACTAACCTAAAAAAACTTCCCTGCTCCATGTACGCGATCCACTCGCTCTTCCAACAACTTCTTAACTCTTAGCTGTTTTAACTGAAATGGTTTTAAAAACTGTCCTGAGGAACCCCAGTACTGTCTCCCTCATCTAAAACACCAGATTCAACTCGTCCGCTCATTAGTGGAGACTTTAAGACCTGAAGTGGGTCAGAAAATGTAAAGAGAGTTGTGAGAAAATAAGATGCATGTTAGATCTGCGTTACATTCAGCAGCAGCTTTTAAAGCAATAGCAGGCAAACAAGCTAATAACCAGCTGCTGTGATGTCTATTAACCTAAGAACAATATAAAAAAGAGGATATCAATAAACTTTAAGGGGTTCATCTATATTTAATTTAGAATGTAGTGTTTGAAAATTATATATTTTTGTATATTTCTGCTGAAGGGCACAGGTAGCTACATATGTAATTTATTATAATGTGTTCGTGTGAAGATTGTTTTAAGTTCACTTAAATTAGAAGTTAAGTCTAATAAATGTTAAAATTGACAGCTCTTATACTGTAATGCTGAATGGCTTCAGTCAATGGTTAAATATTAAGGGGAAAAACTATTTTATAGAGACATCAGTAGTATTGATATCAGTGATGATGGCCTGCAATTATAAAAAGATGCCATTAAATAAATAATAAATATATACAACTTTATGTTGTTTGTACATTTGAAGATTGAATGTGACATTATTGCAATATAAAAGTATATTTAAAAACTTTAATGTTAGGTGGGATTAATCGAGATTAGTCGCGATTAATTTGAGAAAAATGTGCGTTTAATTAGTTTTATTAATCGATTGACAGCACTTATATACACACACACACACACACACACACACACACACACACAGTAGTGCTCATAAGTTTACACACCCCTTGCAGAATGCGCAAAGTGTTGATAATCCAACCAATAAAAGGGATCATGAAAATGTCATATTATTTTTTAGTACTGTCCTGAATTAGCTATTTCACATAACAGATGTTTACATATACTCCACAAGACAAAATAATAACTTAATTTATAAAAATGACCCCATTCAAAAGTTTACATACCCCTGAATCTTAATACTATGTGCCGATTCCTGTATGATCCACGACTGCTTTTATATTTTGTTGTTCATGAGTCCCTTGTTGGTCCTGAGCAGTTTAACTGCCTGCTGTTCTTCAGAAAAATCCTCCAGCTCCTGCACATTCTTTGGCTTTCTAGAATCTTCTGCATTTTTGAATCCTTTCCAAAAGTGATTGTATGATTTTGAAACTGCACACTTTAGTGTGGCCTTTTATTATGGCCAGCCTAAGGCATACCTGTGCAATAATCATGCTGTCTAATCAGCATCTTGATATTCCACACCTGTGAGGTGGATGGATTATCTCGGCAAAGGAGAAGTGCTCATTAACACAGATTTAGACAGATTTGTGAACAATATTTGAGACAAATTGGCCATTTGTGTACATGGAAAAAGTCTTAGATCTTTGAGTTCAGCTCATGAAAAATGGGGGAAAAAACAAAAGTGTTGCGTTTATAATTTTGTTCAGTGTATATACAATGTATGTGTGTGTATATATATATATATTCGATTTTTTTGTGATTTACTGTTTTCTACATAAAATCATCCTTCATAAGGTAAAGAACATTCTGTGAAAATAAAATTTTCATATCTTTAAAATTGACTGAGTAAGGTCATGTCAAAGATAGAAATTATAGTGAAATTAATGGTTGAAATCCAACTTTGATGCTTGTTATCTCATAATTAGATTTTGAGACTTTAGCTTGTATTTCACAGAGAGGGTATATGTATTGACTCATTAATATTGGATCATTAGATCTTGAAAAAAAACATAAAATAACGTAACCTTATTAACCTTAAAAAACATCAAATAAGAACAAGCCCATAATAATTATCTTAGAACTAAGCCACATGTCAAAATATCGTCACCCGCGTCTGCTTACATTGTTAACATTGTTAACACTGGATTGCTTTATGAACCAAGCTGAAACAAGCTTAATAATCAAGTGGACATGGCAACCCATCAAGAGTGCTTACAAACATGAATAAAACATGGTGACTCTGATAATAGTAAAAATAAATACTCGATATAATGAGTCTTGCTATGGCTATGGTCAGTCATCACAATTTTCAGAATTTTGTTCTGAACACATACAAAACAATAATTTCAATGTGGTTGTCAATCCTGAAACTTTATAGTGTGTACATGTACATGGCCTGAATGATGTGCATAAATAAATCATTCAAAATGTATCAATTTATCAATGATGCAATTTTTAATAGAATGTTGCAGTGTTTGCAACATTCTATTAAAAACCGCATCTTCAAATTTCTTTCGTGGGGACTTTAAAATACCAATACAAATGTTAGGCAGGAAAATGTGTTAGACAGTCTGAATAAAAATGTAAATTCATCTTCACACAATGGCAGCAGTTAGGGCTGGGCGATAAACCGATAAGTATCGCAATATAATTTTCTTCGATAAAACGGCATAAAAAATTCAATAAATGTTCAATATAATATTTATGCGCCAAAAGTGCAATGAAACCGTGATGCTCATTTGAAGTGCGCCACATGGACCATTTATCGGCTCGACTCAAAGTTCAAACTGCGTTCACTTGCTGATGATGCTAAATGGCACTGTGAGATCCAGTGTGAGGCAATTGAATTCAGTGAAGAATACAAATGAATCCATGATTTACACTAGCTTAAAGTCAGATGAAATAGCGCTGACAAACAGGAGAAACACTGTGAGCAAAGATAATCAGAAGGCTTTTCAGTCTACTAATCAACATCCTTTACCATGGATTAACTGTTGTAACACTAACTGCACCATGGTATCGTGGCAGAAATGTGAAATATGTTCTCACCTTAAAAGAGTAATTAATGGTCTGCTTTCTACAACTTAAACTTTGGAACAAAATCTGCCTTTAAACTTGAAATAAATAGAGATCTGAAATTTTATTGCGTAATTTTCAGCAGCGGTATAATATTCTATTTTCTCATTAAGGTGGTGATATACTCTAGCATTTGACTGAAAGCACAAATCGTTTTGATTGGCCAGTTTTCTTTGCAATGCATTGAAAAAAGATAATAGATAAAAAGATAACACCTCTTCGCAAAAAAATCTCTTGTGTTGTGTCAGCTTGAGCAGCATTAATGTTTATTAATTCAAATTAAAATGTGTGCCAAATTGTGGTGTGAACAGGAGTCTACCACTCGCTGCTGGAATGTGTGTACTGGTGAATCCCGGAAATTCTGTCAAGGATATATTTGATTTTGTGGTGAAATGACGTGGGCTTGTTTTCTTTAGGTTCACCTATGCAGGTGTGTCCGAAGAGGGTTTTTATGCCTACCGGCGGACTGAGTCTTACAGCGTTGGTCAATCAAGCAAAGCTCTCTGGTGAAGGATTCAAATATCAGATGTCAATTTGAGGACCTCATCCAGTCTGGGCATTTCTGGCCTCAGGCTGTAGTCCATCTCAAGAGGAATTCTCTCATTCAGTACAGACTTGATGTTCACAGCTCTTTTAATTGGCCCACAGTTAATCATGTGACCTCAGCTTGACCTGTTGTTTGCATCCTGTGGTTTTAAAATCTTGTACCCTATACCGATTGCCTGTTTGTGTCGCAATAAAGAAGCTTAATTTCTTTAGAAATGTAAAAAAAAAATGCCATGCCAATTTAATGCCACAAATCCATGCAGATGTGTGTGTGTCACGTGTCCATGCATGGCTTGCGCATCTTGAGCGATCACGTGCCGTTCCTCTAGATGCCGCAGTAAATATATTCCTCTCTGCAAAAGAAAGCTACGAGAACAGGCACAGCCAAAATAAGAGCAAGGGATGACATCAGTCTTTTAGATTATACAGTCCCCAAACAATTTTGCAACTTTCCAAAACATGTTTTTATTATCACCAGACAAGTCTTTTTTTTCCAGACAAGCGTTATGAAGGTTGCAGCAGTGATAAAATTGCCATGTGCAGATGTAGCTGCTGGCTGTGCAGACAAAAAAAGGAGGACATGCACCAGGCTTCATATAGTCTCGGATGCTATCACTCATTCAGATAAGGCAATCTCACACTTGTCTGGGAACGCCGGTGTGCCCTGTAGCGATCCTAAGTAGGCACGTTAGTGGATGGTCTTGTGTTTGGGATATGTGTGTCTTAAGATGGAAAGCTGCACAGCACTGAGCAGAACTATAGATTAAAGGTGCTGTAAGCTATTTTTTTATGGAATGGGAGATCTCTATTCCTGTTATAGACAAACGTTTGTTCAAATTCATGTTTGGGCCAGGGACAAAATGTTTATGGGTGGGGAGGACTCCCCTGGGAAGAACCGTGTGCAATGCTAAATTGTAACGTATTCAGAAAGTAGTTGTACAGTGTAATGTCTCATAATTTGTAAATGGATACATTTGCCAATTTATTCATTATACACCAAAATTAAAAGTCATTTTATAAAAGGTGTCATAAATGGAAAGTACTAAATGAACTATTGAATGTAAAGTTTATTGCATTTAGACAACTTAGATTAATAATTTGTTAATGCCAGACAAATCAAAAACCCAACCGATAAAGATAGGTCTGATGTACATCTAATCCATGGTATTCATGAAAATCATTTAAAACTATTTTAATAAATATTAAATATTTAACAGCATGATATATATAGAAACCACTGAAAATTCGCCAATACATTTTTATTGCAAAATTCTATGCATAAATTCTATGCATATAAAACAAATTAGGAAAAATATGTTTATGTCAACTCCTGCTTCCACTAATTAATCATGAAACATGTACTGTACATTGCTTATTTCATTTTTAGGTTTAAATTAATATTACACAATATATATATATATATTCTGTATATATTGTGCAGTCCTATTTAAAAACTAAAACGTATATATTAAAAGCTTTCTGCCCCAATTTTGAGGGCAGTATCTTATCTCAGGGGCTTTAAAAGTCTCATCCCAATTTATATTAGGTGGCCGTACTGTTAAATTAATCATTTGATACAATGCACTTATTGTGTACATATTTTGTTACATCTTATTTACAAAATACCTGCATGTAATAACATCTGTAGCTCATTTCTGTAATTACATTTATAGTTACACTATTGACCCATCCCTTACACCTTAACCCACCCTTAAACCTACCCATACCACCAAACCTGTCCCTAACCTTACATATATCCCACCTCAATAACAGCAAAAGTGTTTTACAATACAACATGAACAAAATAAATACATTGTACTCATTTTTTTATGCAAGTACATAGAGAAAATGTACTTTTAAATGTAAATAGACTTTTCAAGTGTAATTAACCAATCTCTGTTATCAATTTTCCATGGGAATTGTGCTGGTTCTTTTGTTTGTGTTGCACAACATAAAATGCACACACACTTTTACTTCACTGAAGCAAGAAATGCACACAAATTCAACCATACTCTATAACTACCACAAAAATATCCCAAAAATGACCCCCATAAAATGACCCAAACACTCACCCAGCATTTGGGTGACCCCCCAGCATTTTTTATAGTGTATAGGCTATATGTTTGGAAAGTAAGCATATTCAGACAAAGACATTCCCATCAGTAGCTAGGACTAATTAATTTGCTTGTTAGTTCATTGTAAATGTTGTCTGAAAAACAGAACCAAAGATATTGCAGAATATCGAGAGCGGAGAGGGAATATTCAGGGCACGTTCAGAGTGCGCTTTAAACACGTGCCTCTCACAAACAAAAGAAATTAGTCAGCTTGGCTCCAGAATTAGCCAAGGTTGAGTACCACTGCAACAGACCTAAAAGATGCAGCCCGCACTGGCCTGGATGACGTTTACGCTTTGACTATTTTTACAGATCTCAGCATGTATCCCATCCATTACTCACAGTCCATTTCTGAACTGAAACAGGAGGTCTGAGTCAGCTCTGCCCTATCTTATTAAACAGCCACTGTGAAATGGCTCTATTATTTTGTCAGTGTAGGGCTCCCCTCTCAGCTCCCAAATGTCGAAATTAACAGCAGGATTATATGTATTTGTCTGTGCCGCGGTGCTCAAAGCACAGGGAGCTGATATAATTTTGTCTCATTCTACAGCAGCTTGTTTGAGGAAAATGGCCTCCTTGTACAATAAAAATCATTTTCAGTATTTAATTCAGGAACGCTGTATTTCTCCCTTAAGGACTGTTCTCGAACGGCTCTATTGACTCAGGTTTAAACAAATACCCGACTCCCATGGTTCTCTGATGGCACACTGATCTCTGTGTGTGTGTGTGTTTTTAAACACTGTCGTTTTTTGACGCATGTTTTGGCCTTCAGCTTCAGGAGGTTTAGGGAGGTGCACAACTCCACGGTGTTCCCCTACATGCTCTGTTACATCTAAATATTCATAAATATTCATCATCTTAGCATTTGCATCAACAGCCTGAACACTTTCATCTCGGCTCAGAGTTTCAGAAAATAGTTGGTGGGAGTATTTTTTTATCTTTTTCCTCCTTTACTGTTGTTGTTGTTTGGAGGCGAGTGAGAATCAGACGCTGCGCTCGGCTGCCTGAAACACGATTAGCAGCGCAAGCTGGATCAGTGCGAGTGCATCATTAGCTACACTGCGGAGGTGATGTTTTTTTAGCCTCATTACAGAACATGGGATCAGCAATGACCCCTTCAGACACACGTATACAGCACCCGGGGAAAGCTGGACGTGGAACAAATAAAGCCGGGTCTCATCTCCATGGCCTAATGGTTTTATCTGTGTTCCACAAAATAATCGCTCTCGGCTTTTCTCGCTGCTCTTTTAGGAAGGTCACCTCTGACACATTTCTGTGATTATGCTGCCCTTACGTCCTTGTTTTCCCCAGCTCAGATGGCTAATGCTGTTTTTTTTGTCCTCTCCAGAGTGCGTTTGTCACGTCACTAGACAGAAACGCAGGTATGTGGTGTTTATATGTGCAGGATGTGCACTGATGTAACATAATAGTGCACGTGATGAAAAGCTCTTTCGTTCCGTGGTCCTCCTGGAGAGTTCAATTTTCTGTTATTGCAGGGAAATTAAACATGGCTGTCAGCTTGCCTTTCCAATGAGGTCCATCACATATTGAGAGGATAGCCGAGATGCATGCAGGGGCACGCAGGCATGCTCTAAAACACACAACCCAACACACGCAGACAAACAATCATTCAAATTAGCGCTCTTTCACTATTCATTAAGGTCTTTCACACATATGAGGAATGACGTTTTTCCCGGCACCATTCTTTGAATCTCAAGCTTCATTTTGTTTCTTTTTTTCGCTTTAACTTTCCAAGTATTTTTAGAAAACAATTGATATGAGAAGAAAAAGCTTCCCGTCTCTCTGTAGATACAGTAGGTTTAATCTCATCAAAGCTTTGCTGGATTCCATCCCATGTCGGGTGAGGATGAGGTAAATGCATAATGCAGACTGTGAGTTTAGGCTCATTCAAGATTCAGAGTCTGTTGGAGTTTCATGTTTGTGGATGATTGTGTGGCACACGTTCCTTCTCCCTCATCACGCTCCATAATTATGCTTGTGATGTGAATCATTTGTAAGTTCGGCACTGTGGTGTAGAGAGTTTTGATGGTGATTTAGAAGGTGTTACTGAATAAGGAAATTATGTTTTATGTATCTATTGATGCGTTCTCTGAATGTGTGAAGATGATATATTAATGCTGACTATTCAGTGACACAAAATAAGACATGCTCTCTGTCATCGGTGTTGGTTGTTGACTGTTTTGAACTATCCTGTTATCATTTACACGACCTTCATGTCATTCCAAACCCAAAATATGACTTTTTTTCTTTCTTCTGTGGAACACAAATGAGTGCTTGCTCTTTTCAAAACAATTATAATAAATTGGGACTGAAGTTTTAAAATGAAATGAAATAAAATACTGCACAAAATAAAAAATAAATAAAAAAAGTTAAATAATTGTGTGGAACTGCTATTTAAAGGGATAGTTCACCCAAAAATGAAAATTGTCATTATTTTACCCTCATGTCATTCCAAACCAATAAGACTATTCATCTTCAAAACACAAATCAAGATATTTGTAATGAAACCTGAGAGATTTCTGTCCATTTCCCTTTCACTCTTCAAAAAGTTCATCAAGAGATCTTAAAAGTTATCAGTATGAATAAAGCATTTTATTCCCAGTTTTTCGCTTTATATCAGGGGTCACCAAGTTCGGTCTTGAAGGGCCGGTGTCCTGCAGAGTTTAGCTCCAACTTTCCTCAACACACCTGCCTGCAAGTTTCAAGTATACCAAGAAAGAGCTTGTTTAGCTGCTCCAGGTGTGTTTAATTAGGGTCAGCGCTAAACTCTGCAGGACACCGGCCCTCCAGGACAAACTTGGTGACCCCTGCTTTATATGATGAACCGATTTATTTCATTCACATATAAACCCTGATTAAGGCTCAAAAAATAGAGCACATCAAATATAGTGAAAGGAAGCTCAAACATACTTGCTTGTTGCACATCATTTGTGTTTCAAAGATTGGTTTGGAAATAACATAATGGTGAGTAAATGATGACAGGGTTTACATTTTTGAGTGAACTGTGCATTTTAGTCACTGTTCACTGAAAAGAAAAGTAAACTTCACTAAAAAGAAGAATTGATCCAGGTCACAAAACTGCTCTCAATGATATATTCACGAATCAGATCTCTCTACATGCACAGGTTTACGGTGTTAATGCGTAATAATCTGACACGCAAGGTCATGTTAACACGTTTAACAGGGTTTTTGAATTGGGTAAAGGTCATAAACAGCTTAAGCAAAAATTGATCAGCACATATAGATTTTTGCCCAATACCTATATTCTGCTCTGCATGTAAACAACTTTTAGTACTGTATTACTCCTGACATGCTTCCCGCGGACATTTTGGATTAAAAGTCATGTAAACAATTTCTTGCATTGCTGGTTTATTGATTTGTGTAAAGTAAACCATTAAAACAGATTTGTAATGTTTTTGATAGGGTGTATTGTTGTGCATGTAAATGCATTCACTTGGTCTGGTCGCAGCAGGTTTTCAGTTGCTTACTCTATCTACAGGAAAGACTTTGGCATTATGTTTGGTCTTTTGCTCATTCAATGCTATTGTATAACTTCAGAAGACTTGAAGCGCACAAGCCTTTCATGATGCTTTTGTGGCACTTTTCTTGAAATCTTTAACAATTAATTCTTGTGCAAACCCTCTTTCCTCGAAATGGTCTTTGTCAAATTAAGGTCATTACTGTGGCTATCAGCGTGGAAATCTGCTGTTAATAATCACTATATTGATAAAAACATAAAGGTTCTTGAAATGTTCTTCTGTGAATGAAATGTCATGTCACTGTGGTTGAATTCACCCATATCATCCATCTGTCATCTCAGGCATTTATATTCAAATCTTATTTCATGAGTTTCCTCATTTATTATCAAAAGTCTGGTTTGCCAGCACAGCACGTTACCCCAAGGACCCTGTTCTGCACTTCCACTATCTCCTTACCCATCTCATTCACTGCCTTCACACACACACGCATGCACGCACACACGCACGCACGCATGCACAGACACACACACACACACACACACACACACACACACACACACAGTATGATTGAAATCTGCTGTTCAATCTCTTCTTGTGCCCTTGGGACTGAGAAAGAACAGAATAGTGCAGGGAGGTCAGGAAATGACTAATGATTTTATGAAAATGTCTGTTCATTCTTTTCTCTCTTCTATATTAAATTTCTGTCCACTGAATGGAATAAAAAAGCTGTTTTTGCCGTTGTGAAAGGAACTCTTCAAAGTAGCTGAATTTGCACTATTTTCTAGGGACATAAAACAGACGTGAAAACTGACATTTCCACAACTGTCCCTCTTTGGAAAGACCAGAATAGATTTTCTAGTCCCAGCTGGATTATGTTGGTTCATGCTGGTGAACCATTAGGCCTATAAACCAGAAATTCATTTCTTATTTTTGTATTTTTTTACAGTGATAATATCGAAAAATCCTTTAAAGGGATAGTTCATCCAAAAATGAAAATTCTGTCATTAATTACTCACCCTGATGCCGTTCCAATCCCAAAGACCTTAAATCATCTTCAGAACACAAATCAAGATATCTTTGATGAAATCTGAGAGCTTTCTGACCCTGCATAGACAGCAACACAAACTGAAACGTTGAATGGCAAACATTACCATTTGCAATGTGTTTTTTGGGGGTTTAAAACTACAATATTCAGTAATATTATTGATTGGACTGCACTGACACATCTGATTTGACTAGCTGAATTGATCTGGATAATGAAAACGTTGCAACATTGACAGTGTTATTAAACTGAATTGAATGAACATTGAACCCACTTGAATAAAACACTATTGCCTTCTGTAGAGCTGCTTATAGTTGATGAGCTTTTCTGTGTTATTGAACTGAATTTACACTAAATTAAATTGAGTTTGATTCATATGAACAAACTAGACAATCTAAATTGATGTAAATTTAGCAAACCACATAATAACGACACTTATCTCTTGTAGAGATGCTTTACGGCTGAAATTGAATTTGTTTCATAACGGTTGAATTTTGCAACATTTACACTTGTTCCTGTTTTTTTTTTTTTTATTTTTTTTTTTTCACTGTAATGTATTACAGCGAAGCTGCTTTGAAACATTTTGTATGGTAAATGTGACTTGACTCCAGCATCCTATTCTTGACCAGCACATACTGCACATAATAAATCATAATTTCAGCCAAAATCAAACAAACAATGCAGACTAAACACAATTCCAGAGTTTTAAAGGCATGACGGTATTTGTGGCCTTTACAACAATGATTAATAAAGCCTGTAATACTGTTGATTGTTTCCCACATGTCCACAAGCATCATTGCTCTCTTACCCACCCTCGATTAGACAAGTTCCTGTAGTTCACCTCCCCATGAGTTGCTGTGTTGGTAGGGGTGGACAGGCAGTCCTTTGGCACAACCCTGATGGCTGCAAGTCTGACCTGAGCAGGAAAGCCTATAAATGAGTCTGTAACAGGGGAGTGAATAACAACGGGTGGAAATACCTCTCGGCAGGCAAGTGTGGAGAGCACATCTGCCGTGATGAGAATTATAACTCGGTTATCCACAGCAGGCTTTTAGTGTGTGCAAACCTTCAGCAAATATAGTCTCTGCAGACAAAATACTCCAGACTGCAGACAGAAATAGGTTTTATATTTAGAGTTTGTCACATAAAATTCATTTTTAAGTTACAGTAATGTGTCTGTATTTCCGTGTGTTTGTCAGCTTATATAACACTGCCCAAATTTTCCCATTTATTATGTAGCATTCGTGGTTTGACTGATGAAGTGGTGCCTGCTGAGAAGATGGATAGTTTCATTGCTTTTCTTCTTCTATAACATCAGACATCTTTTTTTGTTTCCTCGTTTAGCTTAGTTTCTACTCTAATACACTGAAGCAAGGGCCTTCAAAATTGAGTCCAGGGCCCAACGGATTGTTGGGGTTTCCTCAGAAAACGTGACAGGAAAATCAATTTTGTAATATGTAAATTCATTAAAATATCAGGTAAATATGTTTAGTCATTTTAATTTGATATAATTGATGTTTAATTTTTCACTTTGCTTTCTAAAGATTGGTTGGAAACAATGTGATTATTTTATTCCGTTTACAGCCTGGCAAGAAATCCAAACAAATCTGCTTTTAATTTTGTTAATATTTGTGTTATTGTTACTCTGTCCTTCCGTTCACTGTGCATTTGCATTCATGAATGGTTTTAGCTTTTGTTGTATCTTTCTATAGAAGTTTTTCTCATCAATGTCACCTTTATCTCCTTGCTCACGGAGTATCGTAAGGCAATATTGTAAGCAGCTGTTGTAAGAAAGCTGATTCGGAACAGTATACGTTGGTGTAAGTGCTATTGAGCTGAATTTAAAATGTTTCTATTCAGGTTTATATACCCAACAGTACTTTAAAAGTAGTATTTTAGTTTGTAGTAATTTGCTTTGGATGTGAAAATAAATAAATCTGTAGATAATCCAATCCAAATCCATCTTTACATGAAAATATTTAACTGCATTTATATTTTAGGAGAGGGGGATCTTAACTGAACAAAAAATGTATCTTACTTGTATCTTAATTGACTGTTCGCAAAACCCACCCAACCTTAGTTACTGTTGCCATGACCGAGAAACAATACCGCTCTCACTCTACACATCATGTTCTCAAGCAGTGAAAAATACATCGCAGAGCAAAGAGGAAACAGACAACACGTAACAGAGAAGACAGAGCAGGTTACTTCTGATAGGAAACAAGGTCTCAGGCTTTAAAAGTTAGTATTTTTTAAAGAAATTCCAACAATAAATACCATTTTGTGGCTATTCAATATGTCGTGATCAGTGTTGGGGATAACGCATTACAAGTAACGTGAGTTACGTAATCAGATTACTTTTTCAAGTAACTAGTAAAGTAACGCATTACTTTTTAATTTACTAGAAATTATCTGAGTTACTTTTTCAAAAAGTAACGCCAGTTACTTTGTTTTCCTATTTATTGACTGACAGTTCTCCTGTCCCCATTTTGGGAGAAATTGGAATACAGGCGTTGTGTGTGAATATGATGTTACTGTAGTTCTGACTAAATGTGAATGTGCATTAATTCATCTCACTTGCAAAAAAACAAACAGATTTACTACTCATCAAAATGAATTAAAACAGCGAAATTCAAACTCCGAATATGACGCAAACCTACACTAATTAAATTTGTTAAAGGGGTCATATGATTGCTTTCTCTTTGCAGTGTTACAAGCTGATAGTGCATAGATAAGATTACAAAGTTGATAAATGAAGTTACAAAGACTAAAGTCACTAAAGCTAGAGATTACGGTTTATAAAGTTTTAAATATGGATATTTTCCATACACAAATGCATCGCTTCACTTAAAAATACCTGTATTCACCCCCCAGAGCCATGTGAAGAACCTTTTATGATGGATGAATGCATTTTTTTTGTGCTTCAAAATCTTGACCACCATTCACTGCCACTATAAATCTGGGAAAACCATTTTTTCCTTTTTTTAAGGAAGTCACATACACCTAGGATGGCTGGAGGGTGAGTAAATATGTTTTTGTTTTTGGGTGAACTATCCATTTAATTTACTTTGTCCCTTTAAGGTTACTGCCCCAGTGACACGCTGGTATATGAAATATCAGCACTCTCAGAAAAAATTGTACAAAAGCTGTCACTGAGGTGGTACCCTTTTAAAGCGTACTAAAACGTGCCATTAAGGTACTAATATGTACACTCAAGAAACTAAAACGTACCTTTGAGGTACTAATATGCACTAATTGGGTGAAATAAAGTACAAAATTGTACCTTTTGAAAAGTACCACCCTAGTGACAGCTTTTCTAGGTTTGAGTGTTTGCCGATCAAACTCCAGCACCAAAATGTTGTGTAGTGTCTGCTGTAATAGAATTGGTTTATAGTTGCTGAGAGAAAAGCAGTCCTGCATGGGTCTGTCCCTATTACACTTGCTTAACAAACCTGTTGTTCTACCTCCTGTTGTTGTTGTTGTCCACGCTGCACTCCAAATCCCATCATAGCCCATCTGCTCTATTACCCTCCATTTGGACGTCCATCTTGATCCTCCATTTAGAATCTACATTTTCTGGAAAATTGGGTTTGTTGCCTTGCATCATTACTGGACTGAGTAATTATACTTAGAGCCGCACGGCTCACTGGCCGCATATCACATACGATGTGGGACCTCTTAGCTGCGGAGACTATGTGATGGAAAAGTGTTGTAAGTAATGCAAGGGCACAAACAGAAAGCAAACATTGCTGGGTGCCTGAGCTGCTGCCAACATGAGCAAGAACTTAATTTGGGCTGTAAAAGCTACTTGTCAGTAAGCTCCTTTCTGGCTTCTCAGCTCAGGCTGTGGGCTTGCTTTGTACACTTTTAAGATGAAAAAAAAAATCTTTGAAATAACAAATTACTTTGAAAAGCTCAAATAGCAGCTCAATTTGATGTGGAGTGCCAGGTAGTCCCGCTGTGTAATTGGGCACCATCTCTTTACGTGATTCAGCAATTTATGGCGGTCTCACAACTAACGATTTGCTATCCCTCATAGCGTGCGCTGACACGTGGCGAGAGAAAGAGAGAGCGAGGGAGTCTGTGACCAGCGGATAAGCACTCCCTTAAATTCGGCCGTGGCTACAGCGGAAGTGAGAAGCCTTAATTCAATCTTATTTTGCTTGTGTATTGCTGTTTAATGGTGGGGTGTAAAAATAAATGAATCAATACTCCTGCCTGCATGTCTCTTTTCCCACCAGAGTAAACAGTTAGGGAATAATTGAATGAGTGCCTCTCAGACTGAGACAAATGACTCTCATCTGTGACTGATTGTTCTTACCAGCTCCTGCTCCCCGTTCCTCTCTTTCTCTTCCTTGCCCCATTCCCTCTCTGCCCGTGTCCTCTGACTAATGTTAAAATTCAAATCAGCGTTATTGGCAGCAGAACAAACAATTTGGTGCCAAATGTTTTGGATTCGCTCTCTTCCGAGACGAGAATCAGAAATGAAGCATCGTTTGTTTGCTCGCAAATAACATTATTATTGCTGCTCATTTGTATTAATTTAGCCCTTGAGACATTTTTTAATGTACAGTATTTAATGTCTAAGTAAATTATTTAGACTTCTCCCTCAGTGTTTCTGATAATTAGCATTAATCCATGTATAGCCCGAGTCAGTCCCTGTGCAGCTGGCTTTAAGAAGACTGTAAAAAACAGACAGAATAAGAAAACAAAGTCAACTTACACAATTTGGCGCTTGCAGCAAATCCATCTTCATCTTCTCATGCACAGCCGGCAGAAAACAATATGCACGATGATTGACAACAGCACAATTTATAGCCTGCCAGTTTGAAACTTTTTTAAACAACAAATTCAGAAAGGTGAAGGGAGAATGATATGTTAGTTTTTTTTTTTAGTTTGTTTGTTTTGGTGTGTGGATCTATGTAATTTGATTTTATTAGAAAAATATACAACACACACACACACTACCCACCCTTCGGGGTTGGTATTTTTTTTTTGGAAAAAGATTATTATTTTTCTTCAGCAAGGATGCATTAAATCAAAAGTGACAGTAAAGTCTTTTGACAATGATTCATTGTGGTTTCTTAGAAAGAACACTGTTTCAGTAAAACTGATGTTCTGAATATTTAAAAATATTTTAAAAAACTTTAGTCAGACAAATAAATATTATTCAATATTATCCAGTTATACAGTATCTCACAGAAGTGGGTACACTCACATTTTAGAAAATATTTGATTATATCTTTTCATGTGACAACTGAAGAAATGACACTTTGCTACAATGTAAAGTAGTGAGTGTAGAGCTTCTATAACAGTGTACATTTGCTGTCACTAAAATAACAGGAGAGTTTTAAAGTGGCTTATTGGAAACACTAGTGTGCCAGTTTTGGCCCGCGGGTCGCCTGTTGCCGACCACTGCTGTATGTCATTAGTTTTTGGGGTTAGGACATTACTGTTCAAAGTCTGTAATTCTCATACTTAGTAGTCATTTTCTCCCCAATTCAGGCTGATTTGTGAATCAATTTAAACAATTAATTTAAAAAGAAGCAATTTGCAAATGTGAACTGAACACCATAAAATGATTAATTGCCATCCTCGCTACTTTTCAGTGTTAGTATGCGTCTTTTGGACACTACGATATTTGATCTTTATTTAAAAATGCCCCATTATAACTAGTTTCACCCCAGCTTCTGTAAGAGCTGTCCTAAAATGATTGAAGGATAACAGATAAATGTCAGCCGGAGGTAAGTGTGGCAGATGTTAATGTAAATGTGAGGTCAGACGCTGCAGGCGTTCATGAAAACTCACTGCTGTCTGTTGCCACTAACTGCTTTAAGTGCACTGTGGTTCAGGAAGAAGCTTTAAAAGGCTAATTCCTGCTTTACACGGCCTCTACTCCTGCTGATTTCCGCTCATAAAAGCGCTCGCCTCATCCCCTGTTTTCTTATTGATGACTTTTCCCACTTCTCATGCACTTTAATCGCATTACCATATGAAACAGAAGGAGCATAACTATAAGGCGAACATCCATATTTTATAACGGTGTTTAATTAGGCTAACCTGTGTGCAGGCGAAGCCAGCCTACTGCAGAAGACCTAGTTTTACACAAATAGAAATGGGGATCATCAATAACATCTTGTGAGGATGAAAAAGGTCTGGTATACAGATGGAGAATATAAAAAACATTAGGGCTTCCGGAGTTCTGTGTTCAATTTATCTTATTAGTATGCAAGTGAGCGTCATGGCATTTACAAAGCAAACTTTATTTTATAGAACAGGAGGCGTACTATGCACACCTTGGTTTCTTACCACAGAAGCTAGTATGCATATTAATTAATGCATGCATATTTAACTGCACGTTGAGAATTTGTCGCTATCTACTCTACAATCTACTGTTTTCTTAGCAGTCACGGAAATGTGCATAGTAATTAAGGAGCATATGTCTGCTGTGTGTGTGTGTGTGTGTGTGTTGGGAGAGGTAGAAGGCCAGCTGGGAGGTTAATTAAATATTCTGGTTCCTTGGAGGCAGAGTGGAACGTAGCACACCTGCCTGCGCACACCAGCTCTCTTGGTGCGTGGCGTGTAATGAGAGGCGCGAGTGTGTGTGTGTGTGTGTGGAAGCAGATCTCCACAGTGAGTGGCTGCATTGCTCTGAGATGGGCTATGTATTTCATTTACTGCTGCAAACCAATGTAATTAAAGCAAGAAGTGATTCCATTTCCGTAGGAGTCAAAATATTGACAGTAAGCGCAGTATTTGTAGAGTATGCGCATGAGCGATAATGACCAGGCGGAATGAATGAGATGCTTATCCCATAGGGAGGCTGTAGGGGAGGTGTTTGTATTGTTACGAACTGTTGAGCATTTGCTCCCCTCCGGCATCCCTGCAGTTCGTGTTTTAGTAATACCTGTGTTCCAGTGTGCAGCAATGAACTATGACCTAAAGCTTTTGCTTAGAGCAGGCATCCTTAAACCTGGCCCACTCCTGCAGAGTTTAGCTCTAACCCTAATCAAACACACCTGAGCAGGCTAATCAGCGTCTTCAAGATCGTTAGAAATCACAGGTAGCTGAGTTTGATCAGGGTTGGAGCTAAACTCTGAAGCAGATTGGCCCTCCAGGGAAAGAGTTGAGGAACCCTGGCTTAGAGTAAAGGTGAACAGCGGACAGAGCATGAGGTTTTGTATCCTGCTAAAGGATACAGGCAGAAAAGTGCTTCTTGCACTACACTGGTGGAATAAGGTTGCTCCGAGATATCGTGGAGCAGATATTTTTTGAGATGGACTCCAATTTGGCCCGTTTCCTCTGCTCAGTTCCTTTTTTATTAATTAGTTTTGTCAGGCATTTTGGCCATGCTCAGTAAAAAATAATCGCTAGCATAGACCAAGTGTTTCTTTAACAGTTTGTTTTGAATCTTTTAGAGCTGTTTGTTGTATCAGTGAAGTAGTGTTTAATGCAAGTTCTTGGTGAAATGGGTGGCTTGTCAGACTTCCAAAAACAACGAATCATGAGAGCCTGTTTAGCAGACACATCTGTAACTTGTTGTTTCGTGTTTTAAAAACAACAGTCGTTATGATTATGACTGCATATGCAAAGCATGGCAAGACTAGCAAAAAGAATAGTGATTGAAAACCAAAAGTGAATAAGGACCGTCAAACACTAAGAAGGCATGTCCAATCAACACAAAACTACTGCAGCGCTGGCATTTTGCTGGACAATAAAACCAGACAAGAGAGTAAAGAGTAAAAATCGAAATATTATATATTTATGACAGATGACCATAAACCTATAAACAATGTTAATTGTTTATTTAGTAGCCAATTCGAATTTTTATTTTATTTTATCTTGTACAATGCTTACTCCCTACTCTACTTGTTGTGAACAAGATTGATATGTCAAACTGAATGACCGACATGGCACTGCACTCACACATTCATTAAGGTTTAAATCACCAACTCATTCGGTAAGGTCTTTCTTCTTTAGTGAGCTTGTCCAATCTATAGGCGCCTTCACAGCTCACTATCCAAGGCTATTTTCTCAATCTCGTATTTGCTATAGGACAGTGTATTACATTAGAAGGACTTACGACTCTATGGGAGAACATTTTGTTCACACCCGACAAGCCACTAGCACACAGTCTAACAGCTTTCTCATAAATAGCTTAGAGGGGACTGGCGATAATTCATATCTGCCATTTAGCACACCAATATGGCGATAAAAAGCTGTGAATATGAAATTTTAATTAATCTATAAAGAAGCAGCAGAGAGCAGTGCCATTCAATATCTGTGAAATACATTAGCTGCCATATGCCATAAAAAATGGCAAGCCCCACAGAAATCTCAAGCCACAACATATTCGTGATGAAGACCGTGATATTGCAGTAACGCGCGGTGAGATTGGTACTGACGTGTCAGACAAACATTTCATTCATTTGTCAAAAAAACAACAAGCCTGAATGCCTCTGCAGAATCCCTCCAGGAAGAACTGCCTTGAGGGGTGAATTTCGATGTATAACATGAAATGAAATTGCGTGTAAGTCTTTGCTGGAGTTGTCTGTGATTGTTCAGTCACTCACGGGCTGTATTGTGCTACAGTCTGACAGGAACACTGTGCTTCTGAGCTACACAGGTCCCTGTGCTCGACTCCTCAGCCTGCTGCTGGAGATAGCGATCAGACATTTGACACCATGTGGAACGGCAGGGTTTGCAGACTCCGATTTGGAGTCTCAATACTTAATGAGGATCTGGAGGAGGACGACCTCAATCTTTCACTCATCTGCCGCTAACAGATGCCTCCCATTTTTATTTCTGCTTCTCTAGCTTCTTTCAAGCCTTTGTAGCTCACAACAATATGCCTTGGAGTGAACAATCGCCAATAAACCATTTGCGCTGGTGTTGATTGTTGCCGTGAAGCCTTTCCAGAGTGTCAGATCAGCAGGAGAGCTTTGTATGTTCGGTATCTTTCAGGTGTGCTCTTCAGGGAGAATGTGCTCTTCTGTCAAGTCCTCAAGATACCATTCACTCTGAACCGTGTGTTGTCACACATGTATGTACACACTGACACTGCTCTCTTTGGTTCATAGTTTTTTTTAAAGGGTTTTCCCTCCAATCCTGCACCTTTCTCTTTATTATTTAATCAGATAATACCAGCTCTTTCCATTCCCTCTCAACGAATCTTGCGTGTTTATATCGATCAAAGAGTTTTCTCTAGAGTGTAGGCGCCCTTTTTCGGTTCATGCAGCAGCACATATTGCGTTTTGCTCCATGATTGCAATACCCTTGAAGAATTCAGAACAAAAATGTTCTGACTTCTTTCTCATGTTTACGTTTGGATAATATACAACTGTTAAACCCACAAAGTTACAATGAAATAAAATGAGTCATATTTTTCTCTGGCGCCTATCGCAGACTGCTGTGCACCCGTGGTTGAGTATGCAGGCATAGCTGTGGAAAATATACTCATGTCATTTGGTGTTTTTTTTTAGGGAGGTGGGGGCTTTATATAAATATGACATGAACAATTTCAGATTATTTTCTATTTAGTTAAGTCTTTATGCAGTTTAGTAGCTTAGGCCTAAAGGAGTGATGTTTTTTTTGTGAGTATTTTTTTAAATATATATTTAAAAATATACCTTAAAATAAACATAGAGTCAGTCATGTGTCGTGTGTGTCATATGTTTCCCTCTTGTGTCCATATTTGGTTTGTTTCCTGTCCTCGTTTAGTGTCATTATTAGTTAATTATGTCCAAGATGTGTTTTATTATGTTAGTGATTATCCTATGTATTTAAGTTCCTGTCTGTTTAGTTAGTGTTGTCTGGTCTACTCATTACTCCCGGTGTTCCAGTGTGTCTACCCTGCTCCTGCCCTGCTCCTGCCCTGCCCTGCCCTGCTCCTGCCCTGCCCTGCCCTGCCCTGCCCTGCCCTGCCCTGCTCTGCCTGCCCTGCCCTGCTCTGCCCTGCCCTGCCCTGCCCTGCTCCTGCCCTGCTCCTGCCCTGCCCTGCCCTGCCCTGCCCTGCCCTGCTCTGCCCTGCCCTGCCCTGCTCTGCCCTGCCCTGCCCTGCCCTGCCCTGCTCCTGCCCCTGCTCCTGCCCTGCCCTGCGCCTGCACTGCGCCTGCACTGCGCCTGCACTGTGCCTGCACTGCGCCTGCACTGACCTGCTTATATTAAAGACTGTTATTTTGAGTTTACTCCTCGTCTCGTGTTCCTCGTTCCTCCCCGCTGTGTGCACCGTGACACATAGCTAGAAGTAGCTATTTTACATATCAATTTTTTTTTTGTATAGACGACAACATACAGGAGTTGAACAAAATAATACGAACACCTGGGAAATATGCAGTATTTTCAATTTTAAGGTGTTTTAACACCATTTGACTTTAATACAGCTACCAGCCTTCACAACTGGCCACAGTGGTTTGATAATATTTGTCAGAGTCAGAAGGAAAGATGTTTAAGATCATGTTGGCTCAATTAATTTTTATATTGGTGTCTGTGAAGTTGTATCAGTTGCAGCTCCTTCATGGATGTTGACTTTGTGAAGTTCCCTGTGGTCAGTTTTTGTGGAAACAGGATCTTCAGGGTGAATATTGAGGTTTGCTGCAGTAGTTTTCTGTTGTCTAGACATACTGCTTCTTAGTGTTTGATGGTTCCTATAATTCACTTTTGGTTTTTAAGCACTATTCTTTTTACTGATTGCTGACTAGTCTTGCCATGCTTTCCGTATGCAGTCATAATCGTAAAGACTCTTGTATTTAAAACACAAAACAATTGGGCTGTTAAACAGCTAAAAAGTCTCATATGATTTGTCATTTTGGAAGTCACCCATTTCACCCACGCCATGTACTCAACACTGCTGATCACAACTTACTCTTTATCGATTTACAAACTAGACAATATAGTCAATGAAAAAAAAAAGATGATTGCAATGTTTGTTTTTTCACTATAGCCTACACAAATGATGTTCATAATAATGGGTGTTCATGTTATTTTGTCCAACCCCTGTATTTAAAAGTGCCTGATGTTACCCCACTCTCCCCCAGACAAGCTCCAAAAGCCATAATATTTCTTGACCAGGCCGACCTGCCTTCAAATGAAACTATGCCACCCGTTTGGCATCTGTTTGACAGAATAACAGAGGTTCGGTTTTGAAGCTCTGACCCTCACCAGGATCAATGACAAGAAAGGAAACCTAGCAGGAGGAGAAAGGAAGGAGAGGTGGGAAGAAATGGAAAAGCCCAGTGTGAAATGTTTCACGGCTGAGTTGCTGCATTGCTGTCTGACTAATGAACCCCTGGCGTTTGAGTGACATCACTGAAGCTTGTTCTTTCACTCCATGCCTTCATCCTCCTCCTCCTCTGTCCATTCATTTTCCCATACCCAGTCTGTCATCCATCGCCCCTCCCTTCCATGCACTTTTGTCAGTCTTTCTCCTCAAAGAAGACAAGGCTATACCAGTCACCATATGCGGTAAACACAATTCGTAGACCGTACACAGAACTGTGTATTCACTGTGATTTTCTATCACTCTGCACCACACGTTCACAAACTCATTGACTCTCGCGAACGGGCTCACACACACCAGTCTGATGAGAGATATAATAAATGATGACCTTTGATGGCTCTGTCTGAGCCCGCCATGGTAGCTGAATGATCAAGTTTGAAATCTCCATAGAAACTGCAGGCGGTCGGTTTCCTCCCACTCTTCAGTTGGGTTTTTTCAGTGACGTCTCTCTTCACCAGGCTAATGTGGCTCGGGAAGGCTGGGGCTGAGGTTTTGAACTGCGTGTGTGTGTTTTTTTTTTTTTTTGCAATAATAAACTCTGCACAATAGATAATCAGGTCCAGATTCTTGCTTTGAGAGTGTTTCGTTACTGTTTGTGTATGTGTGTGAGTTTGTTTGTGTGCGTGCTGCTCCTGATAGAGACAATAGAGGTGGTGAATAGTGGGAAATGAGGGGTACAATGATTACAGAGAGTGCTGGTGCCACAGACTTATGTTTCTATAGCATCCATCTCCTCCTCCTTGTATTTTCTCTATCCTGCAATCATTTCATCAGGCGCTTTTCTCCTTTGGGCCCCTCATCACTTCCTCTTCATCCTCTCTGCCATCCCTCACCCCGCATTTGGTGCCAAACTGGAGGGATGTGTCTTTCTCTGTCTTTTGCTACTTTGATTGTCACATTTGCCTCCATTTTGTTCTGTTTTCATTGGCACAAATGGCTTTTTTCTCCTCTCTGCCAAAAATCTTGTCAAGTAAGTCTCCCTCAACAGCTTAGTTTTCAATCTTCATCAACAATAAAATGAGAAATCAGCATTAACGCAACAGCGCATTTCTTTAGTGCATCTATAAAAATGACTGTGCAAAGTACACAGCAGAGCAGTTTGTCATTCATTACAGAGACAAATCCAATACCAGTGATCTTTGTTATTTTGGCTGACATTTATCCTTGCACTTTTATCCTTACTGTATAGTGCATTTAGGATAAAATAAAATTTTACATTAAGATACTATGAGTAACAAACCATCTGTTGGACAATTAAAATAGTCTCTGATCTGATGTTTCTCATAATGTCAGTTTAAAATACCAAAACGTTTTTATTATTATAGCAAAGTAAGTTACCTTACTTATTTTTGTATTCAGATAATTAGTTCTAACAACTAGATGGCTAGCGGAGTACATCAACTTCATCATGAATGCATCACAACTAAACAAAGTGCAGTATTTTACACCTCAAAAATTTGGGAAACTCGTATCTTAAGGAACACTAACCATGAGTTACCAAACAGTTATTTATACATTGTAGAAAATGTAACTTTTCGAAATGATACCTATAGTTAATATATCAATTTAACGATAGTTGATGTTAACGCTATTTGCATAAATTAAATCAAAAACATTATTTAAAATAATGTTAAACAAAAAGCTGATTTTTTTGCGAAAAAATAAGTGTTAAAGGGATAGTTCACCCCAAAAATATTTTCTGTGTTCCACAGAAATAAGAGTCATACAGGAACGGCGTGAGATGTGAGTACATTTTCAGAGCATTTTCCAAAGCATTTCTCCACAATGAACTGCAAGCTTGCAGTCGGATCTGGTATGTAACATCCATGTTTTATGATGCAATCAATTATCAATGGGAAAGAAATCACATTTATTTGTCTAACCGAATATTCTGTTTCTCTCTGAAATACGTGCCAATATAGAGGTGAAATGGTTTCATTTTGATTCTCCCCGCTCTATCAAATCTATCAAAAGGTTTCATTCAGAAATGTGTGGTATGTATCTGTGTGAGTGCCAGAGCTTTCACCATATCAAAGTCTTTCATCTTTTGGTAGAGCTCCTCTTCTCATGTCGAGACTGAGTCCCCCATAAATTTACATTCATCCATTTGACAAACACTTTTACCCAGAGCGACTTGCAGAGCATTCAAGGTAAATATTGTATTAGTTTGTGTATTCCCTGGGAATCAAACCCGTGACCTTGGCTTTGCTGCTGCCACCCTCAACCATTTGAGTTACAGCAAACGAAAATAACCCAATCCATAATTCCGCTGCTGTTTTATTGATATTTTGACCTGCACGACCAGCAGTGAGGCTTTGCAATCATGTTACACTGCATCACACATGCGGTCCTTTGTACCCAAATCGTTTTTTATCTGAGTTTTGTTGGATTGATGGGAATTTTTTTGTCTTTGTAGGAACTTGAGAGGGAGGGAAAGCAGCAGGGTGCGGTTTTAGCATAAGCATATGCCTGCATTAAAAATTGAACTGGGAGCTGTAAAATAACAAGGCAATGCCAGGATGTTTGATGGAAAGTAGGACAGAATGCTAAATCTTTTATTTTGTTTCAAGCTGATGTATGGCCACTGAGGGTCTCTGCCTTGCAGAACGAGTCTTCGTTCCACTGAGTCCCCTTCCTTTTCATAGTTGACGCTCCCTCTCCTTTCCCATCCGTCCATCCACCCACCCAATCAGGAGTCAGTCAGGAGCTTCCATGCCGCAGGTGTCCACAGTAACTCTATCTGCAAATATAAGCTAATGAATTCTGAAAATGGCATCCATGAATGCTTTTTGGGGTGTTTCTCTGAGTTTATGTGCTCCGCTGGAGCACTGCTGTATCCATGGGAAAGGCATTCTGTGTTTTTCTCCTTTCTTGAGGAGAGACAGTAGTATAATCAATTGTTTCAATCGCTGAAACTGGAAATGAAGTTTTCCAGGCTATTGCTAATCCCCCTGTCGCCCCCGCCTACGTCTCTTCTTCTCCTTCATGTGGTACGGGAAAGGTCAGGATGGACAGATGGATTTAAAGCCTGTTATTGCAGCAGAGAGTCTTGAGTAGTTTTCGGAGATGAGATTGAGGGGTTGTACATCTCCTTCTGTCACCATTGAGGGTGCTGACCTCCTCCACCTCTGCCTCTTTAAGCCGTACTGAGAACAACCTTCGGATCAGCCAGGCCAACATCCGTGCTGACGGATAGGAGAGAGCATGAAAACAATGAGCTTGTCTGGTTGAAATCCATCCAGAGTGTAGTGTCACACGAAAAGAACCACAGCTGTACCAGCATTTCCAAATATCACGGCATTCTCAAGTTTAAAATAATTACTACACATTTGCTGCCTAGAGTGTATAATATACACTCACCAGCCACTTTATTAAGCACTCCTGTTCAATTGCTTGGTAACACAAATAGCCAATCACATGGCAGCAACTTAATGCATTTAGGCATCTAGATGTGGTGAAGACGACTTGCTGAAGTTCAAACTGAGCATCAGAATGGGGAAGAAAGGGGATTTAAGTGACTTTGAACGTGGAATGGTTGTTGGTGCCAGACGAGCTGGTCTGAGTATTTTAAAAGCTGCTGATCTACTGGGATTTTCACACACAACCATCTCTAGGGTTTACAGAGAATGGTCTGAAAAAGAGAAAATATCCAGTGAGCGGCAGTTGTGTGGACGAAAATGCCTTGTTGATTTCAGAGGTGAGAGGAGAATCGGCAGAATGGTTAAAGATGATAGAAAGGCAACAGTAACTCAAATAAATACTAATTAAAACCAAGGTATGTAGAATACCATCTCTGAATGCACAACACATCGAACCCTGAAGCAGATGGGCTACAGCAGCAGAAGACCACACCGGTGCCGCTCCTGTCAGCTAAGAACAGGAAATGTAGGCTACAATTCACACAGGCTCACCAAAATTGGACAATAGAAGATTGGAAAAACGTTGCCTGGTCTGATGAGTCTCGATTTCTGCTGCAACATTCAGATGGTAGGGTCAGAATTTGCTGTAAAGATCATGAAAGCATGGATCCATCCTGCCTTGTCTTAACGGTTCAGGCTGGTGATGGTGTAATGGTGTGGAGGATATTTTCTTGGCACACTTGGTACCAATTGATCATCATTTAATTGCCACAGCCTACCTGAGTATTGTTGCTGACCATGTCCATCCCTTTATGACTACAGTGTATCCATCTTCTGATGCTACTTCCAGCAGGATAATGCATCATGTTACAAAGCTCAAATCATCTCAGACTGGTTTCTTGAACATGACAATGAGTTCACTTTACTCAAATGGCCTCCACAGTCACCAGATCTCCATCAATAGAGCACCTTTGGGATGTGGTGGAACGGGAGATTCACATCATGGATGTGCAGCCGACAAATCTGCAGAAACTGCGTGATGCTATCATGTCAATATGGACCAAAATCTCTGAGGAATGTTTTCAACACCTTGTTGAATCTATGCCATGAAGAATTAAGGCAGTTCTGAAGGCAAAAGTGGGTCCAACCCGCTACTAAATAGGTGTACTTAATAAAGTGGCCAGTGAGTGTTTAATGTTTTATGTATTTGTTCAGTTTACACTTTTAAGAATAATACTTTGTAAATGCTAACTTGTTTTGTGGCTAGGGTTAAATCAGAGTGAAATTGTTCTGATTACTTAATAAAAATGTAAATGTGCATGAAATGGGTTTATATTTCACTGTAATATTACGCTATGTAATATTTCTTTATTCTAAAATTGTTGAGATTGAAAAGTGTAGTGCTAACCAAGTTGATTACTGCTGTATCTGCTTGTATTATATTGTTGTGTACTGCTGTCTACAATATCTGCTATTTTTTTCACCTGCTTAAAATGCATCAAATGAAGAGATAGGGAAGAGACTGATAGGGCTTTGTATAAAAATGATTTTGAATCCTTATATTTGAATAACAAAATAAATGCATGAACAAAATCATGGGACAATCACACATGCTGCTTAAAATAACTTCTATTGTAATATGTTTTCAAAAGCAGTTTATTCCTGTGATCAGAGCTGAATTTTCAGCATCATTGCTCCAGTCTTCAGTGTCACATGATGCTTTAGAAATCAGTCTTATGTGCTGATTTGCTGCACAAGAAACATTTATTGTTATCAATGTTGAAAACAGTTGAGCTAATACTTTTGTGGAAACAAAATACATTTGATACATTTTCCCAGAATTCTTTGATGAATAGATATTCAAAATTGCATTTTGTAAAAAAAAAGTAATTATTTTTGAACTACACCATTGTACACAGTACACTGTTTACAGTAAGATCCTTACTCCAGACTTTTGAACGGTGTATGAGTGATCTTAGCAAGCATTGTCATTTTCAGTTTCATCTGCTGCCTCTCTCCCATTGAAATAAACTGGAAACATTGGGTTCCATGTACCATGTAAAACGGCTTTTAATTCAGCTGATCCGTGTGACAGAATATTGATTATTGGATTTCCTTTTCTCCCCTCTAACATCAGATCCTCTCTAGTGGATTATTCCCAAAAAAATCTGCCCCCAGCAAAATGTTTCCCTTTACTCATCTCATCCGCCTTCTCTATTCTCTCCCTGTGCCCCATCGCCTGTTCTTTCATTGCCCTTTCGCTAGATTTCATCTCTTCTCCTCCATTCTTTCTACCAGCAGTCCCTCGATCCTGTTGGCCTCTAGCATAGGAGAGTAAACAGTGAGTGTGTAATTGCTCCCTGTGGCCTTCTGTTTTTGTAGCAATTGCTCTAATGATTGCAAACTGTGCTTCAACTGTCAGCTTCAGTTTCAGTGTTTCTGTGGCTCAGTGGTAGAGCATTGCGTTAGCGGCGCAAAAGGTTGTGGGTTCAATTCCCAAGGAACACAGCTATTGAAAAAAAATGTATAGTCTGAATGCACTGTAAGTCGCTTTGGATAAAAGCGTCTGCTAAATGCGCAAATGCAAAGCTGTCCCAGACCAGCAGCTACTGTCCAAGGTCACCTGAAGCCAAACAGGAAGTAGAGTAACAGTCGTGTCACACATGCACGGCACAAAGATCTCCTAATGCAGCTGTCTTTGCAGTGTCACAATTCTGTGGCCACTTGCAGTGTCCAACATACAGCAATTGAAGACAGTAATGTTTACATGCAGCCTGTCTGGTTTAACATGCCAAGCAGTAGTGTAACAGTGAAAGTCAGGGTCCAGTGTGACTTTTAGACTGACTTTCATTGTATGGACAAAAGCAGCTTTTTGTCTGTATGTTTTCACAGAAGAAAGAAAGACACAAACTTTGGAACAGCATGTGGATGAGTGAAGGATCACATTATTTCAAATATATGCCTTTAACATTTGGATGCCAATTCTACAATCAGTCAACACTCTGTCTCTCTTATTATAGTCAACAAATCTATAATGCAAGTTTGAAACGAGATGCAGTATTTTTTTATTTCACTCTGCTTTTAATGATCCCTGCTAATAATTGGTAACACTTATAAACAATCCATTCGTCTGTAACGTGTAACAAGGACACCTTAAAATAAAGTGTTACCAATTATTAAGTGCATGATTTACTTAGCACGAGAGAACAAATTATTATATCAAGTGCACAATTTAAATTAATACGAAGGAACAAATAATTAAATTGTGCGGACGGTTTACGGTTTTGTCCTGCATGTCATGTGCGGGGCAATGTAATTTAGTTCTGTCTTAAAAGCCTTCCATATTGTACACTGTCAACTTGAAATGTTAAGTTATACTACTGTAAGTAACAACTTTGACAACTTGGGTATTTGAGTTGACTAAACTTCAAGGCAGAATAAACACTTCGTTTTGTAAGTTGAAACTTTTTTAAATGTTGCGACCTGCTACATTTTCTTCCAAGTGAACAGGGCTATAATCCTAGTATAGTTGCATATAAGCCAGTCATATTAGAGCTTGCCAGATCAAGAAAATGCTGGCAATGTTTATGTGCAGTATGCATCAGGCGGTCAGTGAACAGACTGGGCGGTCTGTGGGTGTGCCTTGGAGACTTCCAGCATCCATAACCCAACATATGCTGCTAACCAGCCATGTAGGAATTTTCAGCAGGGAGACTAATTACAAATTATGTCTGCGTCCAGTTCTACCAGCAGACCTTTTGCACTAAATGGTATTTAATCTTTCTCAACATGGCATAGAATCCGTTCTGACACCCTTTTATCACTCTTTCGGCGTTAAAGAGCCTGGGAAACGGGCTCTCAGAGACAGAACTGCGGCATCCCCAGCAAAGTCAGGAAAATAACCAACTGTCTAAGAGTGGGTGAGACGGAGACGTGAGTGGAATCTTTAGCTGACTCGGAAAGATGGGGAACAGGGCCTCCGGGGGGTCTTGCGTGGCCCGTCATCAGCACGCGGCGGTGACGAACGACGTGTGAGCACTGGACTGATGACTGCAGTGTGTATGTTGGGATGTGGTGACAGGCTTGAGACTGCAGTGCCGTTCTCCCGGTGACACTGGCTAGCTGTGATGAATGCAAAATTGATAGGGCTCATTGAAATTCACAGACAAGAGGAATCTCCATTGGCTAGTTCAGCAGCGCCAGCAGCTTGTTTGGGGAAATTAATTTAATAACAAGATCAGTAAGGCGGTGTGATTGTGGCCTCTAATTTCCATATTAATGGATTTGTGCGTGAGGCATTTCTGGGCGAGCAGTCGTCACCTATTACCTTCCCTGTCCCTTGAGCTAGGTTTGTTTGTTCAGCTCGGAAACAGTCTTTCCCTTGATACATTGGAGGAATAATGGTGGGAAACACACTCTTCACTCTGGGAATCAAGTGTCAGATATCTGCCATGTAAGCATCATTTAATAGCTTCTTAGTAATATAGATATTATATGGTTTAAAATTCCAGCAGAGCTTATAAACTTGCAGACACTTGTCTTTTTAATGTATATTTTAATGTATTATGTATGGGGTGTGTGGTGAATTGACACTTTGAGTCCAAAGACATAATAAAGAGTTATGTGACGGTTTGAGGGACAGCTGCATTCGCTACGCCTGCATTATACAGCAGAAATGCAAAGGGAATGTGCTATGAATTCAGTGCATCTAAAGAGATGCCCCTGAGATTGCCTCTATGAATTCATATTTCTCTGCAAAGAAAATTAGTTGTTGTGTTGTTTTTAGACATTATCTTATTCTCCGTCTCTTCGAATTCTACTCTGCTTATCTCTGCCTGTGGCTGCACTATCCAGACTTCCAGTCTTTTTTCTAATTTGCTCTCCAACAGGTCTCTCATTTATCTCAGTGCTGGAGTGAGAGGAAAGACTCTCTTTCTGCTGAACTGTGACTGCTCCAAATCCTCCGGCAGAGAGAACAACTCAATCACACTGAAACACTGAGAGCTCTCACAAAGGCCGGTCATTTGTTTCAGAGCTCCAGACTTTTCCTGCAGACACTAAAACTGATGTGATACAACTTCATTTTAAGTAATGTTACAGGTGCCAAAGTAGGGTGAGCTTCACGCTTCCTCATTGTCTGCACATCAAGTGTTTACTGAAGTGTACTGAAACTCAAACTCTTAAAGACTGAACTTTGTCCCATAAACAGTCAGTGAAAAGAGGTGTTCAGCCATCAGAAAATGATTAGTGCCAGCCCTGGATGGTTTTCTATAATTGCAGCGCAAGAAAGAGGCCTGACTTAATTTCAACCTGGTCTCATAAAAATACGTACCTTTGTGCACTTTCTGTGCGACACCATTTTAGGTACTTTAGTAGTAGCCCTTTACTGCACGTTTCGCCGCAGTTTCAAAGAGAAATGTTCACTGAGTGGAGCTAAAACACAGGTTAAATATGTGAACCCTGGCACGTTTTTATTACGTAGATATAGGTACATATTGCTGTGTTTTTATTACGTAGATATAGGTACATATTGCTGTGTTTTTATAATGTTGCTACAGAAACGTATAGCGGTGGTTCAGAATTCAAATATCTGGGGTCTGTCCCTAAAAGTTAATGCTCTATCGTGTTGGAAATATGCCCTACACCAAACCCAACCCTAAACCTACCTGATAGTGTTAACAAATGCAAAACTAAAAACATATTTGTTAATGCACCCGTTCCATTTCAACTTCCTTATATGCAGATTTGAACTGCTTTGTCGAACCGTTATTACACGGGCTTCGAACTGGAGCTCCTCACCTCCTAAGTACATCTCTGTACTCCGTGAACTACTGAACAAACTTATCATCTATGAAAACCCATAGAAATGAAGCTGGATATGTGCGATGCTAACGTTCAAAAGCATCAGTTTTCAAATCTCCCAGCTTTTTAATATTGGTTTGAAGTCGTAACATGATATTCTTCAAGTAATTGTGTGAAAATTATGCTTTATTAATCAAAACTCTGTACATTTGTGTGACATTTGTAAAAGATGTTAGAGTTTTACTGCCTCTAGTGTTTGTTTGGAAACTGCAGTAATATGTAGTTATTGATGCGTAAAGTGCACTAAAGTCTCGCTAAAAAGTGCACCCAGGTACGTAAATGCCATGAGACCAGGTAGCTTAATTTCAAATTACGTTCATGTTTCTATTCATTGATGGCTTGTTTGTTTTGGTTTGACTTTCTAGCTTCACCACAAAAGTTTGCAATTTTCCCATACCTCTTTATTTTGGATGTGTGTAAATGTAGTGAAAAACGCTGTATGATTTTGTAATTTTCCAATAAAGGTAACACTTTAGTGTAGGGACCAATTCTCACTATTAACTAGTTGCTTAGCATACCTATTATTAATATATTGGCTGTTTATTATTAGATATAAAGCACATATTCTGCATGACCATATTCTACATCCTTAATCCTACCCAAACCTAAACTTAACAACTACCTGACTAACTAGCAGAATTCGTAGTTAATCGTTAATTAATAGCAAGGATTGGACCTTCAAATATAGTGTGACAGCATATGTGAACATATTTCAATTTACAAAATGTGTATTTGTTTTAGTTTTCATTCTATAAATATGTTGGAATTATATAAATATATATAAAAACATTTTCTAATAATTTCACTTACAATAACTTGGGGAACAGGGTTAAACAGATTTATAATTCCCCATTTCAGCACCCATGCCAGCAGGTGTAAACTGATTTAATGTTTTTAAAATGTCCTACATTATGCTGGGCTTTTGTTTGTTTGTTACATCCGGTATTCGTTTTACCTAGCATATGTATTGGTTCTCACTTCGCAGAAAAAATATAGGATTTTTGCCTCAAAGGCTTTTAAACGGCTTTTGTATTCATAGAAAGTAGCAGCAATATGCAGGTCCACATGGAGTCTGCAGCCGCAGAAACATAAATCTTCCTACATTTTTAGAGAATTTGAATAACTGTCAATCAAAAAATCCCTTCCTCTTGTGTGTCTGTTACATATTTTGTATAAATTGATCCTGGCTACAGCTACCAATAAGATTGGAGTACATTTAACTCCATTGAACACATTGAACATAAAACAGCATTTGCAACACAACATTTGCATTTTAATCATATTTTACATATTTGTAAGTGAAACTAGAAATATATAGAGAAAGTAAAATAGGATGGATCTTCATCCATCAGAAATTGATTGGATCAGCTGAAAAGTTGTTTCCCTGGTGGAAGAAGTTATTACATTTTATGATGAAATATGATGACAAATATAATTGTCTTTGGAATAACAGTAACACTTTATATCGATAGTCCATTTTAGACATTCTGCTGACTGTAAGTAACTTTTCAGCTACATGTCAGCTACCATTCACTAGCCCTAACAATCTACTAATACTTTTAATGAGAGTTATTTGACATGTAGTTGCAAATGAATGAGGTAGTTGACATGCATTTGGAAAGTTATTTATAGTTAATATAATTTATATAATATAAATATAATTCAAATTAAAGTCCAACCAGAACAACTTGTGTGGATGAATAATTCACAATAAGACCAGGAATATGTATAAAGATAGTAAATTGAGTTGATTTAGAGTTCATGTAGACAAAGTCATCTCAAAAGCTAAAAAACAAGTCTTCAGATAATGTCTGGTCCTAGCTTACAAGGACTGTTTTCCCTAGCGAAAGTGGTTAATCTGTTGAAAACATAGTGCTTTGCCCTGTTGTTGGTGTAGGTTAGTTTGTGCCCATCTATCCAGCCCCCGCACACCTACACAGACTCCCACAACAACACGAGCACAGATGGCACACTCAATGGGTTCTGGGTGAAAACAGGCAGTCCATCAGAAAACAGATTTCCCACAGAGAGAGAGGTGTATTAGAGAGGAGGGTATGGGAAATTCGATAGTTGACAGTATGGAGTCTGCTCACAAGTTTAATGCAGTTGTTGGTCTGAGCAGAATTTGAGTTTGTGAGTGAGTGAAATAGAGGTAATACTGTCTGAGACGGACACGGCCGGATTATGAATGTTCTATTTGTGAAGCTCTGGTCCTGCGACTGGTTTAATCACACCGGCTGCATGGCTTGACTGAGCAGCTGGATTCCTATTACGGCTGCTTGGCTAGCTTAACGGCAAGTTTTCTTTTTTTATTTATTTTTTTGCTATGGGGCTCAGTGCATCTTTATTTCACCTGATCTCACTATGAACTTGTCTTCATCTTGTTCTCTTCTTATTGAAGCCATTCTGAGTTGACCCAGACACCACAACCACCTCTCTGACCCACACACCTGCTGCATCCCCTGCATGACGTCAAACCTGATTTCACTATAACCTTATAATATTAAACCAGCTGTAATGGTTTTATTGCTTTAGTGGAGTGTGGCGTGTGCGAGCAGAAGGGTTATGAAGACAAATGACCTGCAGTTTCGCTGCAAAATATTTCTGCTCTATTGTCTTTCACAAATCAGCATGTAATGAAATTAGAGCTTGGTGTGAGAGTAAAAAAATGCAATTACGAGGGCAATTACGAAGGGGTGTCTCGTGGGAGATAAAGAAGAGAATGAAAACGTATTATAACCTGCTTTCCTCTCATCTGTCCTCTTTTACTCCTCTTTCTCAAGGGGGGGGGAACAGCTGTGCAAACCTTTAAGAGCGCCAGGATTAATTTCAATCGGAGAAGGAAAGATTGAAGGGCAAACAGTTATGCCACTTAATTTTTGGTATTTCAGTGCAGAAACTTTGGGATGCTGGATGATAAAGTTCTATCACTAGTGACGTGACATACAGCCAAGTATAGTGACCCATACTCGGAATTCGTGCTCTGCATTTACCCATCCATTTGCACACACACAGCAGTGAACACACCCGGAGCAGTGGGCAGCCATTTATGCTGCGGCACCCGGGAGCAGTTGGGGGTTCGGTGCCTTGCTCAAGGGCACCTCGTCGTGGTATTAAATGTGGAGAGAGTGCTGTACATTCTCTCCCCCCGCCGACAATTCCTGCCGGACCGAGACTCGAACTCGCAGCCTTTCGATTATGAGTCCGACTATCTACCATTAGGCCACGACTTCCCTCAAACATAAACTACAATATAAACCAATGCCAGGTGGAGTTGTAACAGTAGGTGATGGGTTGTAATGTTAATAGAAATTATGGAGCATGGGCGTTTCCTCCAAGGAGGTAAGGGACACGATGCCTCCTCAAAGACAGTGTTTTGCATTTTTTCCTCATTCTATTGCCCACGCAAAAACACATTCCGTGTGAATGGCCCCTTATATTCCTAACTTTACTGGCCATAAACACTTTATTAGCAGCCATAAAACTGTATTTGTTTGCATTCATTAAGAATACTGTAGCTCACTTTGTTCCTATGTTCCAAGTTTGGGTTTGACACTGAGGTAATGTTTTAAATGTTTAGTTTCAATCCAAGACCTTTAGGTCCCATATAAGCCTCTGTCAAATAACAAATCTGCTGTAAATATTCAACCATTTACATAATTTAACTGTTTACGCTGTTGGGAAAAAAAGCATATGCTGTTTAAGTATGGTTTGAAGAATGGCAACTGCTTGAGCTGGATTAATCTAGTTGGTCACGAGCTGGTTAAGCAACTAGATCCTGCTCAGGACTACTGTAGCTCATAATCAGCTTAAACCAGCTCATGACCAACTAAGGACCAGCTCAAACTAGCTGCCATGGTTTAAAACACATCTAACCCACATATGCTGTTTTCTTTCAACAGGGTAATCAATCTCAGAATAAGTACAAGTAAAAAGATACTTAAATCATTACCAAAAAGTAATACATATTCCTAAACACAACCAAATTAAATCTATCTTGCTCAATATTTGTTTGTGCTGTATTTTTATGTTATCTTAGCAACATGCTAATGCCAGTCTTTAGTGAAAGTTACCATACGACCTACCAGAAACAGGACATTCCTACACAAGTTTACACAAAGTGAGTGGACCTTGCATGTTCATTTGTTCTAGGATGTGAAGAAGAAAGGATGTATTGGAGAGTGTGCCATTTTACAGTAACAGAGGGTTTTACACTGCAGTGGAAGGGAGGGCCTGCGGCTCTTTTAATTGGCTGTGTATGAAACAGCTGTCATGCCCGCCGTTTGGGCTGTAAGTCTTAATTAAACAGAAGTGCATGCTGGGCCGGCTGCAGCCTCACTGAGAAGCAGAAGCATGTTGTGTGAATCACACCGATGTCTCACTCGCACAAACACACAAGTAGACGCATACGACCACAAGAGTGGTGTATCCATGAGTCCTTCTCTCTCCATCACATCAAGTCCATCACTTAAACAGACATGCAGCAGGATGCTAACAGACAGCTTTGCTTATGCCATTGAAAGTTTACTGTAGTCCCGACTCCCAATGCACAAGTCTGATTGAGCAGTGTTAAGAGAAGGATGCAGTGTAGATTCAATGGAGGCTGTTAAAGGCTCATCTTTTATTCAGCAGGTATGCCTGCTGATTTGAGGCACTCAAATAAGAGATGTGGCTGTGCTAATGTTGTTCCCCCCCACAATCAAGATTCATGAGGCCTAGGTGCATGTTTGTGCCTGAAAGTGAAAGGAGAAGAAAGGGAGAGGGTACAGCTTTCTTTAGCTCGAATTCAAAGCATTGCTGTATTCTCAGTACGGTTTCTATTTTTAGCGGTCTCACTGCATCAAAGCTTTAATTCCCTGTACGTATACAAATGAAACAATTATTTTGAACTCTTCTCCAGGCTTAGATTCTGCAGAGTGACACAAATCAGATCATTTGTCCATTATTTACCTTGTAAATTGCATAAAGCCTGTTTTGCACCACATGAAAATCGGTCTTATGAACAGGTTGCAGCACTTAAGCAGCACTTTAAGTGGAGTTTTGACATGGAGTGATTTTGTGCCCTGTATAGCATGGTGATCTCAGAAGAAACTATGGTTAAAATGCACTATGAACCTATTTATCAGCACAATTGTAAGCAATGTGAGGTTTTATGAAGGATTTTTTTTTTAATATAAAATAAAATAACAGTGAACTACTCACATTGTTTGAAAAAAGAGCTTTTTGGCATGATGAACAGGCCCTCTGCATTTTTGGTGATCAGATCATGATTGAATGGCATTTAACATTAAAAGCCCAGTATACAGTTAATGCACCCGAGATGCATTAGAAATTACATTTGGATAGGGTCTGTGAAAGATTGTAACCACATTGAATGAAGTTGGACATTCGGCTTAGTAAGAGGTTACTCTACAAATATAGCATCACATACAGTATGCCACGTTGACATACAGAAACGTTATTTTGTGAGGTTGTGGCAGTTTCTTTTTACTCTGGTCTAAGAAAGATAACAAACACAGTTCTCTTGTGATCTGCTCAAACGATTTAATAATCAATACCCCATGAATTATTGCACTGAACAACACTTTTTTTTCTTGTGTATTGTTTCTCTCACTCACATTTTCTCTGTGTATTTTTTAGAGACAGTGAATTCCCCTAATTTTCATCACTTTTTCTCCCTATTATCTTTCACTGTGGGAATTTTTTGTAAAAAAACAAGGAAACACAATAGACTATACAGTATACTGTACCAGATTCGGTTTCATGCCATGTCAGTTAATTACTATTTGGATGCAAATTCAATTTCACTACGATCAAGTTTGTAATTCCTAAAAGCCTCCCGATAGTCATTTTATAATTTACTAAAGGAAAAAAATCAATGCGGTAACTCAAAAATCATTTTATTTTCTGTGCATTTCCACAGTAGAAACCATCTTCTGAAAGGATCACGCGTGCCTGCTGTTGTAATTGGGCTGCTGCATCATTTACGTTCTTCTTTTGCATGCAGTGTGAAACAGACCTTGAGATTCATGCACAGCTGCTCTTTGCAACAACAGTGTGCTGAACTCACAGAGGAGAACTGAAGAGGAGACAGTGGCATCTGAAAATTCTCCCAGTTTGCTGAATTTTATATGATATGATTTGATATTATACAAGTATAGCTAAAGGTGTCATATGATACCATTAGGTCGAGGTTAATTGTTTTGCCATTTAGTTTGACCATTTTGTTTATGTCCCTTTGAAGCAATTGCTTTTTTCTGCTGTGATTTAAGATTTCTGTGTAAAATGACAGATTCACAAAACAGTCTGCTTTGAAATGTGCCACATAACCTGTTAAGAGTTAAAGTTCAAAATAAATTTGACCTGTTGGTTGATGCTACACAGCCAGGAATAGCACAGTTTTTGGACTTCCTCACATTTTCCTCTTGTTAACTGGCATTTAGGAACAATAGTGTGTATACTTCATACTTGTATCATTGTGGCTCGGCAGGCTAAGTTTTAAAACATACAAATGAATGTGGAATTAAGGATGGATATGTTAATGTGTTTTAATAGTCTCTCAAATCATAAAATTGATTTAGCAGTTTAGACAACTTTTAGTATTTGTTCAAACACAAATAAAGTTTTGGTTTAATAAAATAACAGTATGGATGCTCTATTTACCGACCACAGTGGATATTTCTTTTCAAGTACTCAAAATGCTTGCACTTGCATTGTCTGCGTCACACAATTACGTCACATGGACTGTCTGCAGGCCGGACGAGGGAAGAATACTTTACTCCAGTGGCATGGTCTATATTACATGTAGGCTATAATGTCAATATTTAATGTGCGTATTTTCAAGTATTTGTGCAGCGTGTGGAAGCTGAATTGCAGCATGCTACATGACGGTTCATTTAAAAATTATATACTGCCTTCATTCGTAAACAATGTTTTAAGCTTTGGCTAATTCTAATGCTTTTTAATGTGATATGTTGTTTGTATAGTTTTCTCGCTGCTCTGTAATGAATTAAGGTGATCAGACAGTCAAGAATCTCCTATACACATGGCTGGCACGCTTCTGTTAAGTTACGAAATACGCATCGAAATATTTTGATAATATATTTCTTGGTTACATAATAATGAATTGTTGTAAACTGAGATTTGTGTCTTTAGAATACATATCTGTGCTGAACTCTACATGAATAATCCACAACAATATAACAACATATCGCGTCTCTTGCGTGCTCAAGTCCGTTATTTCAAATGTACACGCGCGGCAGGCGCACTTTTTCCAGGCGCGTCCGAACTGCATCGACAGAAAAACTTAACCTTTCAGAATGCCGAAAGAGCACCACGGGTCATGTGACAAGAACCACTAAGTCAGCTTCATCCTTTCCCGTGACAATTAAAGCTCAGCCGAGATGAAGGAGCATTTTAAATAAATTTAGTAGCAGAGCACAAGCGATGTTTAGTGCTGGAAATTAATAGATTTTCTGCTGAAACTTCTGCATCTTCATGGAGAGCATGAGTCTAGGTTGTTTAGCAGACGCCACGGGAGCGCAAACATAGCGCGCAAGCTACAGCGCGCTTTGAAAGGAGAAAGCTACACGTTTTCCACGCGTTTATAAGCACGGTATGTGAACGACCCCGCGCTACTATTTGAATCTTCCGCTTTTCGAACTCTGAAGTGTGATAAAGTTTTTTTTAAACTATCAGAAGTCTGTGGCCCCCCCAGGCCCCCTCGTGACTATGCCACTGCTTTAGTCTTAACTCAAATTAAATAAAGAACACATCTAACAGGTAGTTGGACAAGTCCACAGTTTCTAATTTAATATTTTTACACAGCCTGCTGAGGAGGCGTGACTCAAATGAAACATGGAAACAGATTGCATCTTGGCAGGCGCAAACAACAACAGCAACAGCAGCAGGCATCACTATAGCCCGGGGCCTCATCTGTCCGACTGAATACTTTGATTTTCTTCTCATTCTTCCTCTGTCTCTCATTTCTTCTCCGCCACCTCACCTTTCAGCCCTTCATGTCACGGAGCTCCGCCTGACTGACGTCTCTCCTCAGGATGGCTGACACCAAACAGGAGCTGGGTTCACTTCCTGAGGCAGTCAAGAGCAGCTTGGCTCATCCTGCTGTGGCACATCTCTAGTTACATTACAGCTGGAGTTTAGAAAAAGGCTTTGTGAAAGATTTCACAAAGAATACTCAGCGAACATGCATTTACTCAAACTTTTCACTACAGAAGGCGGCCATTATTAACCAATGGAATCTGGGTGGAAAAAGAAAAAGGTGAAACTTGAAAATGGTAAAGTTTGATGTTTATTTATTCTTTGTCCACAAATAAAAAGAAAGTACTCATGCTGATTCATCACAGGAAAGAAAATAAAGGCTCAGTTTATGTACCAGTACCAATCTTGCTCTCCTCAGAACATTTGATGAATAATAGCACTCTATGAAGTTTGGAATGCAGTAAAAAAGTCTAAGCTTTAGTCATGTCCTCCTCCACATAAATGTGTGTGTATATGTGTGTGGGCATATCAGTGTGTGTACATTTGTGTATAAGCAAATGTGTTTAAGGTCTGCATGACCTAGTCCTCAGCTGTTTTGATGACCTGGAACAATGTGACATTGTAGAGGACTTGATGTCCGTTGTTCCAAGTGTAGAGCACTCTTTCTCGGGGGTTGTAGTCCATCATGGAAATGTGGGAGTATTGGTTATGGAAGGGGATATCTGTGTACTCATAGGTTGAGGTGTTGGTGTAATATGCAAAGTAGATCTTAGCACCGGCCAGGTGGGAGTTGGTGACGTAGAGTGTGCTGCAGATCATGAACGACTCGCCGGCGCTCCGTTTAGGGAAGCCTGTGTCCCACGTCTGAAGCACTTCCAGGCTTTGTGGCTCCAGACGGCTAATGACGATGTTTCCAGCGTTGGGAATGGTGGTGTAGACGGCCCATAGCCCATTCTCGTCAGCCATGAGGTCGATGTCGGACGATCCACCCCAGGAGTAGGGAAAGGTGTTGTTGTAGCCCGCGCCGCTAAGGCTGCGCTGCACCAGGATGCTTCGGGATCTGAAGTGGTACTTGATGAGGATGTTACTCTGGTATTTGTTGTAGTAGAGGGAGCCATTGTAGACCACGTGACCTGTACCAGCCCAAGGGTGGGGCAGGAGATGCTGCACAAAGTTTTGGCCTTTCATGAAGTCGTTCATTGTGCGGTACTCCAGCACACGACGTCCCTTAAAATAACCGTCCATTGACCACACCTGAGACAGAGTAAGATATACAAATGTAAAATGCATGATAGATACAAACAAATAAAAAAAACAAGCATACAGCACAGTCCAAAGTGTAGAAGCATGGTGCTGGTCCTAGGTTTGATTCTTAGGGAATGCATCAAACAGTTAAAATGTATATGTATTAGGGGTGGTAAAATTCACCAATTCACATCGGTGCATTGGCATAAAATTTAATGATGCAATGCATCAATTAAAAAAAAGTTTTATGCATTAGATATAAGTTGCCATTTGTATCGTGATGCTTCATTTGTAACTTTTATTATTTAGAAAGTGACCAATAAAATGTAGATTGATTTCTCCTCTCTAAACTGTTTCTCAAGCACCTTCTCTCATCACCACTGGTGCTACATGAATATGATGTATCACAACACTAGGGAGACAGAGGCGTGCATCATATTTTTTCCATTGCATAGTGTTGAATTGAATCGAAATCGGGTTGCACTGCATCGTAATAAGAATGAAACATATCACATCGCATTGGTAGCTGCTTCATATGTCTCTTTAATGTATTTTATCGTTGGCTATACGTCGAGATGTGTATCGCATCGGCCTCAGTTATGGAGATGCACATCCCTAATATGTATATACCACAGTGTTATTATATGCAGTGTTATTATCATTTTTAAACATATTTTTGTTAGCATAATAAAAATAAAACTAGACTCCGATAAACTGAAATGAATTAACTGAAACTAAACTAATTTGAGAAATGCAACACTTAAAAAAAAATATACTGGCAGCTGTTTGGCAGCTCTAAACTACTGAAGATAAAAATGAAATTTCAATTAAATTTATGAATTAAATTTTACTCACATGTTTTTTTTTGTATTTTAAATCATGCTGGAGGATCATATATTTCTACATAAACTTGTGGCATTCGTGTAGCTTGAGTGCAGGTGACATTGAATCTAAACGGGCACATACGGGATATTAGGACATTTGAATTACAAATAAACAATCAAATTGGACAATTATGCAAAATAGAAGCAATTTCACTAGTTCACTTTTTGACTCCTTTGTAAGTAGGAGAAATCAAGTTAGAAATGAAAGCTGATATTTCTGTTCTAAGAATGGAGTAGATAGAGCATAAACCTGAATGAAAGTATAGTACATCAAATGAGACGCCATCTCCTGACTTACTTTTGAGAGAGTGACAGCAGAGCCTTTCTTCCTGTGTAACCAGCGGTGACTCTCACTGTGCACAGTCTAGGTGTGTATGTGTGTGTGTTGTCAATTCTATTGATCTGCTCCCTGTGTGGGAGTGGAGATGCTGTATGTGCTCTGCAGCAGTTGTTCCCTGCCCTTTTCCACTCCACATTCACAGGAAATCAATCCTGTTAGCAGTTCTCCATCTCCCTCTGCCTCTCTTCTCCTTACTCGCTGCCACTATATGAGGCTGAAGTATCTATCAGGCACACATCAGCCAGGCTGTGCCCCCATTTTACCAAGCCATGTGCTGTGCACTCTTTATTAACACATCGTAATGAAACCATAGACAGTCAGCTTATTTAGGATGGTTATTATGTTCTTTCTCCTGCATAATGAAGCCCCTCTGAGGATTTAACGCTCCCCTGCTATCTTTTGCCTCCTCTCCTCCTTCCTCCCTCCCTCCCTCCTGCATTTTTCCTCCCTGCCTCTTCCCCCATTTCTCATTCCACAGAGAGATGCGGTGCATTTTTATTTTTAGGCTACTGTGGTGACTGGAGAGGAGGAGAGCAGGTGACTTATGGACAGGCAGGATAATTGGAACATTAAGTATAGCATTTCCTTTGTGGGCTAAACGAGTCCCTGTAGATCGTCGAGTGCAGCTGTGGTCACACTGCGGTCTGTCCATCTCCACCTCTGTGTTCCCTTCTGAGAAAAATTGCATATGTTGTTCTTTGGATGTTAAGTCCAGGGCCCATATTCATGACAAATCTTTGTGCTAAGTGTTGCACTTAAAATTCTTAGACATTTTGGCTCAGAGTTGCTCTCAGATTGGTCCTAAATCACTTTTAAACTAAGACTCCTACGTAGATTTTAAGATAAATTATGAGCTCTCTGAGAGTATTCTTAGAATCTTTAAGTATACGGGCCCAGATCTTTACTAGATTAACCTGCAATGTGTGTGTGTGACATTGTAAATCTATAGGGACAGTGAATGCTCATATATCTGCTGCATTGATATGACCATTATCTTGATTGCGGTGATTTATTTGTCACTTTATGTGATCGGAGATTGATATTGGCTATATCAATCGATATGATGTGATCATTACAGCCAAACATGAAGGACTGTATAATTGAAGATGAACTTTCGACTTGCCCCTTGAAACAGAATAATTGATGATCATCGCCTGTTGTCCTTTCCATCTCAATCCTTTTATAGTGGACATTTTCAGAATGGTCAGAGGGAACAGTAGATAGATAGATTACCGTGTTGAATATCTTTGAATTAAATTCCTCTACCTGCCATTCCAGTTCCATTTCATCTTCACACTGAATTTAAAAAGAGCCAATTTATTCAATTATTCAACCCTGTTCTCTACTGAGATTGACAGGGCTGTTGCTAAAACTAATGTAGCCCATGGACAATCTTCGGTAGGCCCTTAGATTACAAATTAAAGTGTTTTCCAACCCGATTCCTGTAGGCACACTGACAGAACACATTTTGGATATCTCACTTATCGCTTACACAGTATCACGATATGAGTAATTTTATTTCACATTAACAATATATATCACAATTTAGTTACAAAAGTGATTTAGTCAAGAGCAGTGAGAGAGATTCTCTCATTTGTTCTTTGATTAACATGAATGACAGACAGCAGGAATATTAGACTGCTGTCATTTTAAGAGCTGCCCAGATCAAATATAGTATCACACAAGTTGTTTTTTCTCATCTGTTTGCTTTCACTTAAGACCTACTGTGTTTATAAGGATACTTGCAAAGACAGGCATTTTGATACTTTAAAGTGTATGTATTTAACAGATCAAGGCCTATAAATTGGCAAAACAACTCAGTTCAACTCTCCCGTGCTCTATGAGTTACCATCTTCACGTGTGCACGCCTCTTTGACAGCACTCAGAAACAGTGCGCACATATAGCATATTAGGTTTTCATGACCACACAGCACAGCAATGTCATGTGAGCAACCGCAATAGAGACCATAGTCCAAAATCTCTACCTGTTAACAAATATCTACCGGTTAACTGTGTCTACCCGCATATCGCCCAACCCTAATCTGACATATCCATTTTTGGAATTAGAGTCTCTACTAATGAGCCAATCAATTGAATCAGGTGTGCTTGATTAGGATAAGTTTGAAAATGTGTAGTTTTGGTTTGCTTCCAGGAACAGGGTTGGGAAACACAGCTTTTCATCACTGGGCCCATGACGTATTTCCAGTTGTCTACCACTGATGATGGCTCTGGCCAGGGCTAGATTGGTCATCGGGCATACCGGGCATTTTCCCGGTGGGCCGACGCACTGAAGGGGCCGACATAATTTGTTTTTGTGTTTGTTTGTTTTTTTGCCAAAGACCATCACGCAGAGACAGCGAGCAGCCAGTGGCCCATTGGTTTGTCTCCTGTATTGACAGCGTAAACCATCCAATCACAATGCGCTATAGACGGAGCGATTAAGTATTTTGCTCTGCCTAGGCTAGGCTAGGCTATATAAAGATTACTTCACCCCAACTTCTTCCTCGTTGGCTTTTCCCATGTTTTCACAGCAGCTTTATCAAGAACAGGCTTGCTCTGCGGTGAGTGATGCGGGCCAAAGAGCCAGGCAGGAGGAGGAGAGGAGAGCTTGTTTGGATCTGGATGTTGTTTGTATAACTGTCTACGATAGACACACACTTTTAAACTTTGGTTCCTCCGTCGTGCAATGCAAACCAGACTTTGAGTTCTGACTTAGACTTTCACCTGTTCACACACTCATTCAATCAGACTCCAACCTCTCCACTATGGGCAAGACGAAAGTTCTGTCTAAAGACACTAGGGACAAAATTGTAGACCTGCACAAGGCTGGGATGGGCTACAGGACAATAGGCAAATAGCTTGGTGAGAAGGCAACAACTGTTGGCACAATTATTAGAAAATGGAAGAAATTCAAGATGACTGTCAATCTCCCTCGGACTGGGGCTCCATCTCGCCTTGTGGAGTATCAATGATCCAGAGAAATGTGAGGGATCAGCCTAGAACTACACGGGAGGACCTGAATGACGCAGATGTATGTACATGTACATACATACATCTATATTTATATGATAGATTAGCAGCTTAATTAACATTGCTTTATATTCTGAAATGTTAAATAAATATAAAACATCAATTTGTAAATGCACCAGTGTGCAGGCATTTTTAATGTTTTATATACATAAGATACAGTAAGAACATGAACAAAGACTGACAAATATACCATTTGTCATACCATAAAACAAATGAAATGAAAAAAACAACAACAACAACAGTGATTTAATTTGTCCATGAATGTCTACTAACATTAATGTTCAGGTAAGTAATAGCTACAAAATAAATCTGAAAGTGATCAAATGTAAATGAACACTGCATAGTTTTCACTGTATGTATTGATAGATTAATGCTTATTAAAGCTATAACTTTATTCAGATTAAGATCTGTGAGTGATTTTCTCTTTGTGTTTTGTTCTTTGATTAACATTAATGAATCACCAGTCTGTCACTAAAACAAAATATTGACACACAATTTTCTCCCAACTGTTCTCGTTCACTTTAAGACATAAACTGTGTTTAAGTGAATACTCTCCAAGCCGTCCGTTTTTACATGCTTTGTGTGTATTTGATCGTTTGGACACGCCGAAGTTCATAGTGTACTTTGCTTGTCAGTTTTAGAGCGCGCCGCGCAGGCACATACACACACGCACGCACGCACGCACGCACGCACGCACACACGCACGCACGCACACACGCACTTCAGCCTGGGGAACAGCGCATCTCGTGTGGATTGTACTTTCAACGTTTTATTATCAAACATGTACAGAAATTTAGTAACTGTAAAGACGGCATTTTACAACAATGAAAATGGTAAAGTTTGATGTTTATTTATTCTTTGTCCACAAATAAAAAGAAAGTACTCATGCTGATTCATCACAGGAAAGAAAATAAAGGCTCAGTTTATGTACTAGTACCAATCTTGCTCTCCTCAGAACATTTGATGAATAATAGCACTCTATGAAGTTTGGAATGCAGTAAAAAAGTCTAAGCTTTAGTCATGTCCTCCTCCACATAAATGTGTGTGTATATGTGTGTGGGCATATCAGTGTGTGTACATTTGTGTATAAGCAAATGTGTTTAAGGCCTGCATGACCTAGTCCTCAGCTGTTTTGATGACCTGGAACAATGTGACGTTGTAGAGGACGATTGATCTGATTCTGACGTTAAGTTTTGGTCAGGGAGGAATGAATGCGCACCGCACCACCGAAGAAACACGGCTATAATACTTAGAAGCCAAAATAAAATAAAAACCCATTAAATAAACTTAGTTTAATATAACAGCCACAGGCCTAAAGTGTAAGCATGTTTTAATGGTTAGTTCGCTCTTCTATCATAAACAGGGCTTTCATGTTGCGCGTGCTGAAACTCCACGTGAGCGCGATCTCGCTTCTGATTTGGGAATAGCAAAAATGCATCATAGACAAAAGTTTGGGGTTCACTATCTCTGATTGGTTTAGACCATGATATGAGCCTAATGTGTGTCTGTTGTTGAAGCACAGGGAGACTCGGAGTCGCGTATAATTGTTTTTCTTTTCTCGAACGGCTGGAGGCACCAGTGCGCCCTCAGATTTTTTTTTTGTCGCACCCTTGAGAAATTAGGTCGCACTCTAGAGCCCTGGAGGTCATGTATCGCGAGATTTTGGCCAACAACCTCCTTCCCTCAGTAAGAGCATTGAAGATGGGTCGTGGCTGGGTCTTTCAGCATGACAATGACCCCAAACACACAGCAAGGGCAACTAAGGATTGGCTCCATAAGAAGCATTTCAAGGTCCTTGAGTGGCCTAGCCAGTCTCCAGACCTGAACTCAATAGAAAATATATGGAGGGAGCTGAAACTCCATGTTGCCCAGCAACAGCCCCAAAACCTGAAAGGAAACGTCTGACCTATGTAATTGTAAACAAAGGTTTCTGTACCAAATATAAAGTTATATTTTTCTATTGTATCAAATACTTATTTCATTCAATAAAATGGAAATTCATTATTTAAAAATCATACAATGTGATTTTCTTGGTTTATTTTTTAGATTCTGTCTCTCACAATTGAGGTGTAACTACGATAAAAATGACAGGTCTCTCCATTCTTTGTAAGCGGGAAACCTTGAAAAATCGTCAGTGTATCAAATACTTATTAGCCCCACTGTATATGTGTATATAATGTAGAATGTGTACATATGGTGTATAGTGTGTATTGATAATTGTAAGTATGTCTAATATTACATTTACATTTACATTTAGTCATTTAGCAGACGCTTTTATCCAAAGCGACTTACAATTGGGGAATACATAAAGCGATTAATCTAGAAGAGGCAAACAGACAGAGGAAGTGCCCATAACACCAAATCTCACACATTGTTACACTGTGTGTACTGAGTATATGTATGTGTTTTTTTCACATTGTCATCTGTATAAGTCTGTATGTATGTACTGTCTATATGTAAATTGTTTCTGCACTGTCTGGGGCACGCTCAAGAATTTCACTCACCAAGGCACATGTGCTGTGGTGATGTGACAATAAAAGTGATTAGATTTTATTTATTATTATTAGTAGTAGTAGTTTCAGCTTTGAAATCACAGGAATAAATTACATGTAAAAATATATTTAAATAGAAAACCGTTATTTTAAATAGTAAAAATATTTCACAATATTACAAATTTAGCTGTATTTTGGATCAAATAAATGCAGGCTTGGTGAGCAGAAGAGACTTCTTTAAAACAATATTTAAAAATCTGACGGTTTAAATTTTTTGACTGGTATTGTATTGTATTGGTGAAGCTTTTTCCTAAACAAGTTGTTAATACCAACAGGTGGAGTAATTAATATGAGGACTGTGGCTTTGACATGAGACGTAAGGATTGAGAGAATGAATGAAGGATGCATTTATATAGCGCTTTATTGTGTATTGTTGTACACTCAAAGCACTTTACAATCATGTGGGGGGGGGGTCTTTCCTCAACCACCACCAGTGTGCAGCATCCACTTGGATGATGTGACGGCTGCCACAGGACAACGGCGCCAGTGCGCTCACCACACACCAGCTACAGGTGGAGAGGAGAGAGTGTCATTGAGCCAATCAAGTTGATGGGGATTATTAGGACGCCATGATTGACTAGGGCCAGTGGAGGGAATTTGGCCAGGACACCGGGTTTACACCCCTTCCCTTTACGAGAAGTGCCATGGGATTTTTAATGACCACAGAGAGTCAGAACCTCGGTGCTTTTTGACTGTATAGTGTCCCCGTCACTTAGACCACATGGTGAGGACCCCCTACTAGCCTCACTAAAACCTCTACCAGCAGTAATCTAGTTTTCCCAGGAGGTATCCCATACAGATACTGACCAGGATCAACCCTGCTTAGCCTCAGTGGGCAACCAGTCTTGGGCTGCAGGGTGATATATGGCTGCCAAGAAAAATGAAGCTTGGGAGAGAGAGTATGAGCATGATAGAGAAGGAAAGAGAGTGTGGGAGGGAGAAAAATGGTGGGAGAACCATCCATCAGTGACTCAGCTCTCAATGTTGAGGAGCAGCTTCACTATACCAAAACACTGACTCAGTCACAATGTGTGTGTGTGTGTGTGTCTCCGGGGAGAGGCGGCTCATCAGAGCAGTGGCAGTGATATAGTGATAGAGTGTTGCAGCGTGGTCATTCTTACCCTATTATCTGAGCTGGGAATCATTGTATCAGTCATCCAAGAGCCGAACCTTGACCCAGAGGCGCGGACGGTGATGGGGTTACTGACGCCAGTTAGCTTACCGCAACCTGGTGATAGAACACAGGGGGCACTTTGAATAACGGCTTCAGCGGAACTCCAATGAACCAGTCAGCATTAAACTGCCAAAAGTTACATTTATGGAGCAGAACAAATATCCGTTATATCATCATTTTGGATTTTCTTGTGAAGTCATCAGTTTCACCCCAAAAAAAACATGAGCTTGTCTCATCATGCATCTGAAAGCCAATTACTCTTTCAGCCAAATGAACTTTGGACGTTTCAGTTTGAGGCCTGCTAGCTGGCTGTTTTTAACATTCTAATGTTAAATTACTTATCTAATTGGACAGCAAGCACATTTTGTCTTAATTGGGTCTAATGTGGTCTCCCCAACCATCAGACATGTCTACTTTACTTTTGCTTTTCCATTTAAAAGTAAATTACTGCAGCTGCTCTAAAATAACTCTACAAATAATCATGTAAAACAAGTCATGCACTTAAAATCCAACACATACAAATGATTTTCATTTTCTTGGTGTAATAGGTCACATACTGTGTGTCCATAATCAATAGATTGGTTTCTGCCTTTTCTTGATTATTAAAATCAATTCAAACCCACTGCTGCTAGATGTCTTACCAAGTTTCTGCATGCAGGAGTGCAGGCGAGTTTCCAGCAGTAGCACTCGCTGCCTGAGTTCCTCATAGTCATAGGCTCCCATCTCCTCTTGAATTGACATTAGTACCAGGGACAGATTCCTCACTTCCTCCCTCAGCCGAAGGATCATTCTTGCATCTGCCTTGTACTGTTCCAGCACTGGCAGCAGGGGAAGCAGCTGAGTAACCTTGTCCTTTAACTCCTGAGGTAAACAGAAGAAGGAAGGTGTGAAATGGTGGTTAGGAAAGATGAGAAATGTTAATCTCCCTCTCACAGAGGTTTGGGAATTTGCATGGGCTCTCATTAACTATTCACCACGTTCATCTCCAATATTTCACCTCGCATGACCGGTCTCCTGCCCCGGATCCGAATGCATCCTCACATAATAACCAAATATTGATTTCATGCATTTGCAATCTCTCACAATATACAGCACGTCCGACGTGGTGACACAGACCCACTCATCAGAGTGCTGTCAGCTCTCCACCTCGGCGTGACCAAGTGTATACGAAAGAGCTCAAACTTGTGGGCTGATCTCAGCTCAGTGTGGACAATCAGTTACCGCAGCCATGCGGACTGGCGGGTCTGGCATAGGCTGAGGTAAATCAATAAAGGGGGTCTGAACAGTAGGTGTATCAATAAAGCATCCTCACCACAGGAGGGGCTGTTTCCTCCTTGTTAAAGTTTATCGTAAATCTGGTGATGGAGCTGCTCTCAGCCCTGCGGCGCCACAGCATAAATCTAATTTTCCTGTTCCGAGACATAAAAATTTAGTCTCGTTAATCTCCCACCCTGCCATAGGTGACTTTGAGCTCTCCACATTCATCAGCAGCCTCGCCGAAATAAAGCCGGGCTTTGAGACTCCCACTCTTTGAAATAGTGCTTTTAACACTGGCACATCTCGCTCATTTTTCACAGCTCCAGCAGAGAGAAAAGGGGGAAAAGGATTATGGTGCTTTGAACATGTATATATAGATGAGAAATGATTTCTGGAACATTTTGGAATAATTTTCTGAGATCGTACAGGGCTATAAGCACACTCTCGTTTATCAAGAGATAAAAAGCTTTAATAATAAACGGGTCTGAATCTTAGCCTTTGGGAAAGCAGCAGCTAGCTAAAAAGCGTAACCTTTTGTATGCACGCACACACACACTCATTACTGAAACAAGCTCCAAGTTCTAGGTATAAATAATTGAGGTTCATTTGAATTCTCTCAGAGGACCTTTTGGTATGTCTCAATTAAGCACAAAAATCTGAGGAATTGAAGGTTAGTGTCAGTGTCTATTTCATGTAGGAGCAGAGGTGCCAGAAAGAGTTTTAGAGTAAAGCGTCTGGAGGTGGGCAGGTTGTGATGTCACTATATAAAAATACAGAGCCTCTGAATACTATTTAGCATGCACTGATGTTGCTCAATCTCCAGTCTTGTTACCTAATTATTATTAAAATGTAATGTACTGGAGGCTGGCTGCTAAAGGCTGTGCGGTAAACCTCACTCCCCTGACCTAAAGAGCCAAACTAGTGACTGGCACTAGAGGCTGCAGTCTTTAGTGTCCTTTTTAGCGAGCTCACCTCCCATGCTGTCTGTCACTGGATTCAAGCCTTGCTAAGAACAGGACGGGCAGAACTGTTTGCACTGGTGCCATGACCCGGATAGGGGGTGAATGTAGTGGAGTCCTGCTGGTAAAGGCTATGGAGTAAACTTACTCCCCTAACCACAAGAGGCGCACTTGTGACTGACACTAAAGGGGTTTCCTTGTTAGCACACCCACCTTGTTTGCAGGCTGAGAAGCACTGTTGAAATAACCTTCATTTTGGTAATATTTATGAATTGATGGTGTACTCAGATGTCCTTGTTTTGACATTGAGATCCAGCATCAAGCCAGTTTTACATTTGCTCTGAGATTTTTGCTTACTTTTAAAAATTACAAAATACTTTGTTTTGACCTTTTCTCATTGACTGATTGACCCCTTCCATATACATAAATGTAAGAATAGTCTCCTGAAATCTCTACAAGTTCTCCTTGCTCTACTCAATCAGAAACATATTTTGATAACAATGACAAGGCTCTGAAGTAAACATGGAAGGGGGAGGGTAGAGTATAGGCGTTGTGAGAAGAAAGGGCACACCTAATTTGTTTTGTTGTTTTAAGACGTTTTTTAGGCTGGATATGCTTCAGTACCTGAAAACTCTTCGGGTTGAGGCTGCGTGGATTTTCAGAGGCAGTCTTCAGTTTGCCGTCCACTGTTTTCATGAGGTTCTCTGTGTCTCTCACATACTGCAGGTCTCTGTACGTCCTCAGATCTAGCACCTCCATGGATTGAGTGATATTCTGAACCTGTTAAATACCACAAAACACAAAGTCAAAACAGTGTGACGAATCAGGGCATGTTTTTTGAGGACACAACAGTGTGACCCCTTTAATCTTTTGTAGTTCAAATCAGCCATCCTACATATTCAGACCGCCCACTAAGCATCTTGCCCACATCCACGCACAGGCGATGGGAACGTGATTGCTGATCAGCACACACACCTTACTAGCTCCTACATACTCCCACATACTCCCAGAGGCCACATACACACACATAGACATTCACACACCCTCCTCCTGGCTGCTCTTAAGAGAATCAGAAAGGACATGGATTGCATGCTGGTATTCTCCTCATGTCCACACTGATGTGCATGAGGGCTCTTGTCTAATTAGCTGATCTGCATAACTGTCAGACCCAATGGTCACACTTAGCGCTGAGGATTGTGGATGTTTGGACTTGGGCAAGGGTTAGGTAGGATCACATATTCACTCTACATTCAGTTATTGTTTGTCATGCATGCCGCTGACTGCTCAGGAGGACTGAGCATATACACGCCCTCGCACACACACAAGAGGATGGGTGGTGGTAGTTTAATTCTGAACACATCTCTCTCAGAGACGGACTGACCCAGGTGTCCTCATTAGTCTGTGTTTTATTAGGCAGGGGCATTAGTGCCTCACAGCTGCTGGCATAGCCACACACACATTTTATTGTCTGAGTGGTTGAGTTTATGTTGCCATACAATTGTAAATAATGTGTTTAGACCCTGACAGAGGGGTAAGGCAGGATTTAAGATGGCATTTGTGGCAGGAATTAAAGGGCTAGTTCACTGAAAAATGAAAATTCTGTCATCATTTACTGTCCCTCATGCTGTTCCAATTTTGTATGACTTTAATACCTCTGCAGAACACAAAAGAAGATATTTTGACGTCTCAGCTGTTTCTGTCCAGACACGATAGTGAAAATTGTGGGCTTGAAAACGTTCAAGCTCACAAACGGATCACAGTCATTGTGATAAACGGACTGATTCTTTATTCACTCTCAAATAAAATCAAAACATTGGTCAATGTACAGTACATATACACAGATTACACCAAATATGGAAACACAAACCTCAAATATCATGGTCACATATGACATTAAGAACCAATAAAGCTTGATGTTAGCTGAGGTTGTGCGTTAGTTTGCGTACACTTATGTTAATCAATGCTTTGATTTGTTTTGAGAGTGAATAAAGCTTAAATTTTAATCTGTTTATCATTCAAAGAGATTGTATCACTTCAGAAGACAATATAACAGTTAATTATAGTATTAATTATAATATTAATGTATTCATTAATTAATTCATTATTAATCCTTTTGGGTGCTTTAAAGCTTTGGACTCCGGTGACTTATAATATGGACAAAAAGCTGAAAAATCTTTAAAATTTCATAAGAAAGAGTTTGGAGCAACATAGCGGTGAGTCAATTATACAGTTTACATTTTTGAATGATCTATTTCTTTAAGGTAGTTTGTGCAGGATATCAATGGATAGTTCACTGAACAAAATTAAATTCTCAAAATTACTTACCCTTATGTAATTTATGATATTTTGCTGATATTTCAGCTGTTTCTGTCTATACTGTATTACAGAGGTCAGTGGGGCACAAAACTTTCAAGCTCTAAAAAGTATTACTATCACTATGTATGATAAACAGATTGATACTTTATTCCCTCTCCCTCTCAATGGCATCTGGACAAGTGACTTAACCAAGTTGATGTTAGTTGACGTTTAAGGTTTTGATTTAGTTCATGTATGCTTGTGCTAATCATTGTTTTGATTTGAGAGTGAATAAAGCCTTACATTTTAATATTTTAACAATATTAAGGGATTGTATTGCTTGAGAAGACCAGAATTTGGTTACCTTTGTTTCCTTTTTGGAGCCTAAAAGTTTTGGACCTCAATGACTGCAGTAATACAGACAAACAGCTGAGTCGTTCTTCAAAATGTGTCTTAATATACAGTTTCAAATGACGTAAGGACTAATTAAATGATGGCAGAATTTTCATTTTTGGGTGAACTATTCCTGTAAGGCAGAGTTTTATTGTTATTATTAGAGTTATTATTGTGGCAGAATTTGAGACTGAGTTATATTGTGGTAGAATTTGAGGCTGAGTTATATTGTGGTAGATTGGCATGACTGTGAGTCATGTGCCTTATTTACACACACTGTCTGGAGTCCCAAATTTGTCTTCTCAGGAATCCCTCTCCAAGCTGCTTTAATTTTAGCCTCTATTTCTCTGCTTCTCTCTTCATCTCTGCCTCCATCAGCTGTACTCATTAGCTAGTCAAACAGCTGCTTCCCATTGTAGTGTGATTCCAAAGCTCTCTCTGATTCAGTGAGCGTGATGTTGATGGGGACATGTGGTTCTTAATGGGCTGCTGTTCACAGATGAGGATGGAAACCACTGAAGGCTTGGTGAGGAAGGAGGAAATGGGGGCCAGTCAACTGGCTGAGTCTAACACTCTATTTATGCCGACAATCTGCATTTAACTGCTAATCGATTGAACTGTGCATATCAGCAGACTCAATCTGAAGCAAAACATCTCTCTCTCTCCTTGATTTCTTTTCATATTTCAAATTCTCTCCCTCTCACTACCTATGGAAAAGAACGAGGTTATATTGCGTGTTGGATCAGGGCCGGCGCTAGCTATAGGCAGAGCAGGCTATTGCCTAGGGGTCTCGGGCTTTGAGGAGAAGCCTCCATTACATTTACATTTATGCTTTTAGCAGACGCTTTTATCCAAAGCGACTTACAGTGCATTCAGACTATACATATTTTTTATCAGTATGTGTGTTCCCGGGAATTGAACCCACAACCTTTTGCGCTGCTAACGCAATGCTCTACCACTGAGCCACAGGAACCATAACCGTAGCATCCCCCATGCACTAGTCAACCAGTCAAGACGGGCAGCAAATACTAGCCACATTGTTCAAAGGATATTGTTGAATTGTCAGTCATCAGCAGTTAAACCAATTAATTAAGCATTTTCAAAGCGGGTCCCACCTTCTGAAAGTTTGCATAATGAACGCATATCCTTCAGCCGCTGCAAAGCATAAGGCTAAACAGGCACGGAAAGAAGTACAGCTCCTAATACAGGTGTGTGAGTTTTCGTCATCTATTTTAGAGTGATTGCATATATTCTAAATATTTGTTTCTGTCGATTAGCATAATTTCTGGAAAGATAATCCACTGCTTTATTACGAATTTAAAAGCGTGCTGGCACCGTTGACACACCCAGACGCGATGCTTTGAATTTGCGCGTACAATTAATGACATCGCGTACAACTGACTAGTAAAATAGCTAAAAAATAAGTTTGTATTCAAAGTTAAAAAGCAAACACACTAGAAAATGGTTTTATGTTTCTAATAAAGGATCTCATATGGGTGTATCTTCTTAATTATGCTGATGTTTTGATTACTGTTCTAACATAAAACTTACCATTTCAGTTTCAACTAACTAGAAACTTTTTTAATGCTTAGTAGCGATCGTGTCTTTCTCTTCCACTTGATTTGTGTATATAAAGCATATTTAAGGTAACAACGCAATACACAGCTATCATATTATTTATATTAATTATAATAGTTATATTAGATCTGTAGTCAATATTGATTAAAAGGGAGAAATCCTGCCCATACCTTTGAAAAAATTATAAAAGCACTGATGTTCATCCAGTGAAGTGGTATTCTGGAACTGTGTATAAATTAAATAAAACAGCAAAATAATAACAACAACAAAAACACCTTCATCAAACAAAAAAGAGATTACCTTAGATAAAGTTTAATTAATATGTACAATATGTGACTTCTTTCAAAAAACTTTCAAGTAATTTGTCCAACCTTATATACTGTATAAGTAAAAATATACAAAATGTAAAATTAAATGTTGTATAAATAAAAAGGTTATGAATCATATTTCTTTCAAGTGCTTTGGGGGGGGGGCCTCCAAATGTCTAGAACCGGCCCTGTGTTGGATATATTGCAACTGTTTGACCAGCTTCATCAGCTATGTCAACAAGGATGAGTTTCACCAAACAGACCAGCACAAAACCACCACATATTCCAGTCCGAACCAGCATGGAAATTCATGCTTTTCTAAGATTGTCTTTTTAGCAGGATTTCCATTTCCCTAGCTCTTTCCTTTTTACTTCATACCAAGGCAGTATGTGGTCAGTAGGGTTTAATAGAGTCTTTTGTGATCCACAGATGAAAGAAATGTAAGAGACAGACTTTGAAAGACATTTTGTCATCATTTACTCACATGTGGAGGCAAAAAAAATATTTTTCTGCTCTTTCAAACAGGCTCTTTATGTGAATCTGAGGCTTTTAGTAAAGTGCTCCATTTCCTGATTTAGGAGGTACTTTACACATTTTTTGAGTTGTTCTTTGCCTGGTCTTAGCCAAATGAGCACGATTAGTATAAATAAATAAAACATCCTAATGGCTCAGCAGAATGAATCCAATTTCACAGCAGTATATATTAGGGGTCGACCGATATGTGTTTTTCAGGGCCGATACCGATTATTACAGATCAAGTAGACCGATAACCGATATTTTGAACCGATATACGTGTCTGGTGTAAAAATGAAAATGAATGCCAAAATTAATAATAACAAGAGCTCTGACAAAAAAATTTTCTTTAAATGCTTTTAAACATGTCTTTAATTCTTAAAACTGTTAATAACAACAACATTAAATAAACAGTCATATTAATAATATTAATAATAACATAAGTACAGAGATCACCCAGAAGCATTCTGTAAACATTTTGTAAAACTTAAAGTAAACGTATTTAGCGTATTGTGTGATTATTCTCAACAAAAGTTGTAATAATTGTTGTAGTTGTATTACGTATACAGTAATATATTCGGCTAAACCGAACTTATATTTTGACAGGTTGCTGCCATGAGGACCTTTTAAGTTTCTGTAGCCTATGTATATATGATATGACGATCGTTTTACTCAAATGAAACGGTCAAATGCTCATGAAGTGACTCTGCGAGCAGTTCTGGGGATGTTGTTCATGTATTTATGTCCTCATTTAGTGAGACGGCAGACGCTGAAGTCACCGCGAGCATCACGTGCGCTTCAGTATGTGTGTGTGCAGTAAATGAAACCGCACGTCTGTGTCATTCATTAACAGAGATGCAGAACATGCAGGATTCATATTTAAAGTGTTTTGCGGCTTAATATTTATATATACTAGTCCATAGCGCAGTCGATTTAAGTGTACTGACCTACTTTTGATTAATTCATCCAAACTTCGACACATTCCGTGACATTCCGCGTTATACGGTAAATTCCATTATATGACTGCATTCCGCGTTATACGGTAAATTCCATTATATGACTGCATTCCGTGATTCCGCCCGCATTTTCCGCATCGCGGACATCATAGGTTATATTGAGGTGTTTTGCAACTTCAGCAACGTCTGCTGCTGCTTTACCTTTGAGAGACAACTGATGCGTGATCACTGAGGCAGCTCCAGTTATGGCGCTTTTCCACTGCATGGTACGGTATGCGGTTCGACGGCTCGGTGCAGTGCATGCGGCTCAGTTCGGTCGGTTGCATTTCCACCGCAGTTTAGTACCGCTATAGAGTGGGCGGGATTATTCACGCGTCGTTATAATTGCGCCGCCTCTACTGCCGTGACATCATCGTAAACGCGCCACAAACAAACTCACAACAAAGAAAGGAGACGGAATAGTGTTCTTCATTCTCGGCATGTGGATGTTTTTAACAGCAATGGAGAGGTCTATGAGAACGCTTGTGATTTACCCCCAGCAGCAGAGACTGTGGTGGCAGTGCCACGGGCTGTAAATGAGGAGGGCAGAGATGTTCGTGCAGGTGTGCTGCGTTACTTGATTAGTTAACTATTCATGCAGCGTGTTCTGTAAAGTGAATTATTAATAAACTTTTGAATATTTCAAAATGTACAATGTATCCCTTGTTTTTTATTTATTTATGTGATGGTTTTTATAATCGCGGCATTAATCATTTGTCTTTTTCAAGAGGTTCGTTACGTGCTCATACAATGATACATATTTAATATAGTCTGGAGGTACACTTATTCGATCAGATTGTTTTTAATTGAAGCAAAACACAGATACAGAGGTAAAAATATAAACAGAAAACATACTCTGTAAATATAGCAAGTTCAAAAGTAACGTTATACATAAGGCTTTTTCCTTCGGCGTCGTGCCATTAATCTCTCACTGGATCCGCTCCTCGGCTATCAACGAGAAGAACATCTGTCCTTCCTCAACAGACAACGACACTGCTATTTTGTGGTTGATGCAAAAATGTGCGTTTGTTTAAACAGAAGTTGCGTCCGATCCTTCGCTGGCTGTGCTGATTTAAATCTAGCGGGTAGGACTTTAGAGGAGGGTCTCGTGTCGCAAGTTCAGTGACGCAGTAATGACGATTTTCTCAGGCCAATCAGTGATCAGCAGAGTTTACACGTCACATTTTGGTAACGGTACGGCTTGCATGGAACCTCGACCGAAGTGGTACTAAAAAAGTATCAGGTACCAGGTACAGTACCCAGTGGAAAACCCCCCAAAAGTGAACCGTACCGTACCGTACCGTGCCGTACCATGCAGTGGAAAAGCGCCATTAGCAAGTGCTCTCGGTGTGAGACTGCCTTCAGTTTTCCGCGTTGATTGGTCGGACTCGTGACTCTCTACATATCAGATGAGCGGTGGGCGGAGATTGCTCTCAGAGATTGAGAGATCGCCTCACTCTCACAGAGTGTTGAGCTCAGACAGGCTGCATCGAGCCAAATAGTGCATTTAAACATTAAATAGTTTTACCTGTATTATTTATTCACCAATAAATAATGTCACCTGTAAATAGTATGTTTGTTTGCATAGTAAAAAAAAAAAAAAAAAATAATAATTATCGGCAAATCTGTTTTTAAAATGGCCGATATCGATAATCGGTAAAATGCTTAATATCGGCGCCGATAATCGGCCAGGCCGATAATCGGTCGACCCCTAGTATATATGACGCGTCCTCTTTTAGGTGCTTGTTTGCATCATGTACTTTCACAAACTTTCTCTAATGGGGAACAGTATTATGCAATGTTTGGGATCCATGTTTAATGACTGCGTAATATGTACAAAATATTTGCTCTTGACAAGCGTGTGTCATTTAGGTTATTGTACATGTAAGAGATGAATGTCACCTTCTCCATAAGCTGTCGGAGCTGTCTGCTGCGTGGGTCTCGATTACACATGTTCTGTGCTGGAGCCACAACTGTGCAGATACATTTCCCATCTGCGTCCTGTGCTGAGCTGTAGATCTGCCAGCCCTCCTCTGGGCTCGGATACAGAGCCTGCATAGAGAAAGACATGGAGAGATGAAAAAAATAGATAGCGAAAGATGCATGGAGAGACAGAGCAAAATGCATGAGCAGAATAGAATGTGGCATCGGTGAGAGGAGGACGTTTTGATCAGCTTAGACACTTGGAGGAAATATAGCTGCTTTGGATCGATAAAGCTGCTTTTTCATTGGGGGTGGAGTCAGGAGATGGATGTCTTGAAACAATGTTACAGGCTCAAATGCACGCACGCAAACAAACACACACACACACACACACACACACACGTTTGTTTTTTATCATAATGGGGACTTTCCATTGACTTCTATAGTAGTTTCTATCCATACTATAGAACTAAAGCTCACATAAACCTTTCTGCTTTTTCATTAACAGAATAGCAACTTTTAAACTCAACATTTGTGGTGTAATACTGAATATTAACCTACTTTATTTGAAGTAAATGGGGACAATTTTGGCAAACAACAGAAATGTTAAGCTCATATTTTTATAAAGGCACTTAGATAAATTTTTCTGATAAGAACGTTTATTAATTGAGCTATGAAGCTGTTTAAATCATTTTTACAGTTGGGTTTATGGTGTTGGCTTGGCAGCAAAGTTGTAAAATTGGAAATACACAATTAGAAAGCAATTTTTAAACTAAAATCATTGTTTATCTCCTGCGGCTATACTATTGAATATTTTATTGTATGCTGACTGGCCCCATTTTACACTAAGTGCCTCACTGGAGCCCAGGAAGGACAAGTGGAAATTAATGATTGTGATAATCAACATTGACACAAATACCTTTGATTGAGCTTAACTTGCAATGAACACAATTGGGTATGTTTATGAAGCTGGTGATTTCAGGTTTTACTGTGGCTGCACAATAAATTTCAATCGTGATCACGATTTCTGCTTCTCTCTCGATTTATTAAGCATAATCATCCGCAATATTTGCCCACTGGCTATTTATCCTGAGAATTGTATTTTAATTTTCCATTTGTGTTATCTTGCTTTGGTACTAGGTTGTGGCTAGAAGGGATACAGCTCCGACCGGATATGAACAATGAAATTAATTGTATACCAATTAGATTGTGTTTTATTAACATCTATGCCTACCCCAACCCTAAACCTACCCCTTACAGTAATGAAAAAAATAGTAACTATTTTTGAATAGTGTGACAAAAATTACGCTGTATTGATGTACGCACGCCCAATAGTGCCATACCAATCCCTTATAGCCTTAACATTGGTAACAAGCCTCCACATGCTTTCATGATTGTGGTTGCCAGATTCTAAGAGTTTACCCCCAATCAGAGCTTTTTCCATAAATTGATTAATTTTGCTTTCTGTTTACTTAATCTTCCCGACCTGGCAACCATGTGCACATGCTCACTCTACTTTACAGAAAAAGCCCAGATGAGCAAAAAACACAGGGTAACAATTTGGAGTTTAGCAAGCTCTATTGAGATATTCTGCTCAAATAAATGTGTAATACAGCAAGGGCTCCAACTAACGATTATTTTGATAATCGATTAGTTGGCCGATTATTCTTTCGATTAATCGATTCATCGGATTAAATACAATTATTGTATTTTATTGACAAAAACACACTATTCCACATTCTGCTCAATGTACTTCAAACAAAATGAATGCTATGAAAACATACAGTGCTTAATTTATCAGACCACCTATCTTAAAGAGAAAACTAATATTTTAAGAATCTGTCAAAAAATTTAAATCTAAAAATGTTATTGTCATTGGGAAAATTACAAACAGAAACAACTAATTAGTATTTATAATAACACAAATGGCCTCATAACAGCTGCACTCTTGCTTGCATTCTTTATGTACTTTTTGACTGTAACTGCGTATCTGAAAAAAACACTATAAAGTGCTCTGCCTTTCTTTCATAGAGAACAGCAATAATTATATTACAGCATTAGAAGAAGCCTACTACTGTTACTAAAGAGCTTACGCATATTGGAGGACTAACCAATACAGAAAGCTAAACATGATTTTGGTAATCACCAATGCTGTTAGTTTAGAGCAGCAGCGGCACAAACCTTTCATACATTTGTTTTAATAAATTTGTTAAGCATTGTATATAGTGAATATAGTTTGAATCTCTTTTAAAAATGTAAATAATACTAAAGATAATAAAGACTCAGTGTGAGAGGAATGTTCTGCAGGAACACGTTCACTTTGATCACAGTCAAGTCTTACTGTCATTTCTTTATCCTGTAATAAGGCGGTTACGGATTGTCTCATACTGGCCGATTATCGGCGCCGATATTAAGCATTTTACCGATTATCGATATCGGCCATTTTAAAAACAGATTTGCCGATAATTATTATTTTTTTTGGTATTATTTTTTTTTATTTAAACAAACATACTATTTACAGGTGACATTATTTATTGGTGAATAAATAATACAGATGAAACTATTTAATGTTTAAATGCACTATTTGGCTCGATGCAGCCTGTCTGAGCTCAACACTCTGTGAGAGTGAGGTGATCTCTCAATCTCTGAGAGCAATCTCCGCCCACCGCTCATCTGATATGTAGAGAGTCACGAGTCCGACCAATCAACGCGGAAAACTGAAGGCAGTCTCACACCGAGAGCACTTGCTAACTGGAGCTGCCTCAGTGATCACGCATCAGTTGTCTCTCAAAGGTAAAGCAGCAGCAGACGTTGCTGAAGTTGCAAAACACCTCAATATAACCCATGATTTCCGCGATGCGGAAAATGCGGGCGGAATCGCGGAATGCAGTCATATAATGGAATTTACCGTATAACGCGGAATGCAGTCATATAATGGAATTTACCGTATAACGCGGAATGTCACGGAATGTGTCGAAGTTTGGATGAATTAATCAAAAGTAGGTCAGTACACTTAAATCGACTCGCGCTATGGACTAGTATCTATAAATATTAAGCCGCAAAAACACTTTAAATATGAATCCTGCATGTTCTGCATCTCTGTTAATGAATGACAAAGACGTGCGGTTTCATTTACTGCACACACACATACTGAAGCGCGTGCTGCTCGCGGTGACTTCAGCGTCTGCCGTCTCACTAAATGAGGACATAAATACATGAACAACATCCCCAGAACTGCTCAGAGAGTCACTTGATGAGCATTTGACCGTTTCATTTGAGTAAAACGATCGTCATGGCAACCTGTCAAAATATAAGTTCGGTTTAGCCGAATATATTACTGTATACGTAATACAACTACAACAATTATTACAACTTTTGTTGAGAATAATCACACAATACGCTAAATACGTTTACTTTAAGTTTTACAAAATGTTTACAGAATGCTTCTGGGTGATCTCTGTACTTATGTTATTATTAATATTATTAATATGACTGTTTATTTAATGTTGTTGTTATTAACAGTTTTCAGAATTAAAGACATGTTTAAAAGCATTTAAAGAACGTTTTTTTTTGTCAGAGCTCTTGCTATTATTAATTTTGGCATTCATTTTCATTTTTACACCAGACACGTATATCGGTTCAAAATATCGGTTATCGGTCTACTTGATTTGTAATAATCGGTATCGGTATCGGCCCTGAAAAACACATATCGGTCGACCCCTACCTGACAGGGCAAGTATTTACACTAATTCATTAACTTAAAGCTCAAAATAAAGAATTATAATGTTTTGGGCAGCTTGGATCACGTACTTCTCCCGCGGCATCTCATTCTGTTTCCTCCACTATTTTTAGATGCATTTTGTCCATAGAAATGCGGTATTCAGTGCTGTAATTTGAGCAACCGGCTGAAGTTGGACAGTCACTGTGGGCAGACTTGACTAATCAATAATGAGAATCGTTGTCGATGATTTTCATAATCGATAATAATCGATTTTATCGATTAGTTGTTGCAGCCTTAAGACAGCCAGTCTGTTTTCTTTAACGTGGTTTGCTGTGAATAAATCTGTGAGCAAAACACGCAAGCTGACATTCTCTTGATTTGTGCATATGTGAAAGTGTAATAAATCAGATGAAATGTAAAAAAAACTAAACAAAATATTGACAACTCATGATTAATAATGATTATTTGTGATTAACTGTTTAGCCATTATTGAGCAGCTCTGTGTTTTTAAGACTACCCTTTAAGACTAAATGAAGAACAACGCCAGATTGGACAAGAACAATAGATGTCATTAAAGATAAACAGCATTTACTGGAAAAAGGAGCAGCAATAAAATGTCTCCTTCTGCTCTAACCTTCCCGTTTTCGTTCTCTCTTACCCTCTTCTGTGTTTTTCACTCTCATGCTTCACCCTCTCTCCCCACACTTCCCTGATCAGATTAAATGACAGAGTGGACAGAGAGACTATGTGATTGGAGAGTAAAGCAGCATGTGCCCACAGTCACATCACTCCTGCCAATCCCTGCCATTCTCTGCTCTCTTTCTGTCTCCTTCCCTTTTTCACTACCTCCACATCGCTCCTTTTCCTCCAAAGTCTGTCCTCTTCTCACCTTCCTATCGTTCTCATCTGTCCCTTTTTCCTGCGTCCCTGAGCAATCTCTCACTCTCTCGCTCACTCAGTTTCATTCAAATTACGGCACTTCAACTCAATAATGCTTTATTAGCCTGCCAGGCAAATGTAATTTCACGAAATCAAAAGGAATTGATTTGTAAATTTAGGTGCAGAGGCAATAAGAAAATACAGGTTTCACAAATACAAATGATCACAATGAATGTTTTTCAAGTCAAATGTATTTGTATACCTCTTTTCACAAAACACATTGTTTCAAAGCAGCTTTACAGAAAATCATACTGTTTTGTCTACGGTGACTTGCAGTCATTATTGCATTGTTTTTCATTTTGATGGAACAATTTATGGCTTTATGAATGTGAAAACGTGAAATAAAACAAAAACTAACAATTATGCTAACAAAAATTATACTCGATAATTCACATATTTTGCTGCCATTTATGCTGTAGTGCAGTTTTATCTTTTGATGAGTTTGAGTCTGTAAGCATCACAGAGATTTTGTTTGAGGAAAAACAACTAAATGATATTTATTTTGAGAAACAGTAAAGCCATGTTTCATCCTCTGCTTGTCTCTAATGGAAGCGCTATGCTCCCTTAAAAAACAACAACAACTCTGATTCCATCAAGCCTTCTCAATTTTGACCATCAGTTGTGTTTCGTTCGACTGAAATTCTTTACTAGTCAAGTAACGTGCTAATTGTTGATCCCTTTGAAGGTCTGCATTCATTCTCTGTGGAGCTACAATTCATTTGAACCATGTAAATGGCACTTGTCTTTTCAATGTGATCAGTTTGTTGAATCTGGAGATGCAGGGAAAACATTGATTGTTGTTTTGATTAATTCTGGCTTGAGAACATTTCTCTCTCGGTATCAGTTTCCCCAATTTATTCTCCATCTCTGTCTCTCCCCTTGAGCACATTTTCGTTTAGGTAGCATTGGCTCCCTATTTTCAGTAACAACCTAGCTTTCTCTCTCTCTTAAAAAATAAATAAAAATAGAAACAAAAGACAAAAACACAATGAAATTACATTAAAGATTAAAGGTCTAAAAATACGCCCAACTGTTTTTTTGACCCAGTAGATTATGACACACATGAAGTCTCCCATCTCATTACGGATAAGGTGCTTGCAAAGCCTGAAGGCATGAGAGACAGACACGCATACAATTGCTGACACTCAACACACACACACACACACACACACACACACACACACACACACACACACACACACACACACACACACACACACACACACACACGTTTCCCAGTGGTTCCAACTCACACTCAGATTTAATAAGGTATGTCTAGTTCAAAGTCATTAGTCTCGTTCCTTATGTTTGTTTCTAACCTCTTGCTTGTACAGTACATGTTGATTTACATAAGAATGCCACATACTGTTATAAATGGCAATTTTCCTGTCCAGTCTGGCATTCAGCGGCTGTCAAATCTAGCATGGTCCTCACTTCCATTAGAAGTGTTTTTATGTGCTTCGTGTCACTTTCATCAAACACACGCTGAAACTGCACTGCTATCCTGGATGGAATTTTCCCAGGTGAGCTGATACAGTAATCTAGCCTTCTCTGCGAGATGAACACAGACAGGTCTGCCGGTTTGTCTCGGTTGACCATTTGTAGCCGATGTGAGACTAGCCCAAGCGTGTCTCACCCTGGCCTTAAAGAATGCGCTCTTCGAGTGTATTACCACCGTAACATTTCATCATCAGTCTCATTCCCATCCCGACGGACATGCGGCTTAGTGTCTGAGCATGTCAGATACAGTTAGGGTTGAGCTCCGGCTCAATCTATACGCCAATCTGCCGCCCGCAGCCCCTCGAGCGGATAAAACTGTCGCATCAATCATTGGTGCGGTACACGCACCTCACATGTTAAACATCGGCACGGCACGTGTGCCCATCCGACGGGTGGAAGGTATGAGCCGGGAGGCCAATAGGGAGCTGCGCTTTCACATAAATATGCTTTCTGTTCATTAATGTTGCATAACTGTTGAGTTTTAATTTAAGAACTGATTAAAATCAACGCTGGACTCATTACCACCCACCAATTCATTCTGCTGTAATTTCCTCACATCTACTGCTAATGGCAGAGTAGAGAACAGGGGGCACACAAACACACACACCCCATATCACTCACAGATGGGTGTAGCATCTCGTCCTTATTCAGGTCTTCCTATCCAGTATCTGTACTGTATGAGGGTGCATGTTATGGAATAGGCCAGTTATTTATGAACAAACAGGTCAGTTGAAATGAGCCATGGTTTAATTAGTAATGGTTGAGCTGTCATCCGTAAACTGCAGAGTGAGTGTATCCGCATGTGTTCTGATTTATTACTTCTCATTTGCATTTAACAGCCTGCAAATGATCAAATTACTCTGTCAGTAGTGCGTAGTTTGTTTGCTGGCATTTAAGAAGACAAGCGAGTGAATAGAGTTGCTGATCATATGTTGCATATCCTAACCAGGTGAGACACGATAAAGCAGAAAGCAATATATGGTATGCCTTCAATGTTCATTTTAGCTGTTGTCCTAACCTGCCGTGGTCATGGTAAGTGATGAGCAAGACATTTTGTCAGCTGCTTGGTTTCAATTTCTGTCGCATTGAGCCGGGAAGGCCCTGACTGCGGTCAAGTCACATTGGTCCAAAATCCTTCTTTACATCACCAAATACTCATTTCTTCCTCATTTAAAAAGTTGTACATAAGGAAATCAATAGTAACTAGTTAAAAATCACATTCACTTCAGGGGCGTAGCCACGGGTGTGCCAGGGTGTGCCGGTGCCACCCACAGTGGCAGCTGGCACACCTAAAACAGATGCAGAATAATATTTTTTAATCGTAATAAACATGGGCAGCGCAAAGGAGGGGCTAGCAGATGCTTCAGCACCCCAAGAAAGACCAAAGCACTGTCATTGCACCCATAAGAAATGAAATAAATTAAAACATTTTACTTATTATTACGCATTCATAACTCTGCATTACAATATAACGTGACGTGATTAGCAGGCGCACTTTTCGAATTGACAGCATTTTATTTAAAAAAATTATCGGTTCCTTGTGCCAAGAAGGCCTGTCCCCGACTAAAGATTTCCCTAGTCACACATAAATTGATTAATATAATAACTTAGGCTACTAACTATCCTTTAATATATAGATAGCCGCGTATAGCGACGCTCAAAGCGTGCAACGGCAAAAGTAGGCTAATGATTATGAATGTTGGGGGAAAGGCAAAATAAAATATTTGAATTATTCGTTAATAAACTAGTAATTTCTTCTCAGTCAGTGTCGGCTGAAAAGATAAAGTTGCAGAATGCGACGCTGACTTTAATAAAGAAATGCACCTTTTCATTCCGACTACGTGTAATTAAAGATTTGTATTTTTTGGTTGGTTGGTTCGTTTAATAAAGTAGCCGGTTCATTGCTGTGACGCGCTCCATTTCACGGAGACTGCATGAGACGGCAGAAAGCACATCTTGTTTCTCTATTGTTTCTCTGTGTAGCCTACATAAATAATACCATATATATATATATATGAACTGGCTGTTGAATTTTGTATTTTTGAAAGTTCAATAATAATATAAAAAAAACTTGCCGGACGGATTCATTACCCCGCTTTGTTCCGGGACCTCACAATTTACAGATCAAGCAGTGCTTATAATATTTGTTAATTTAAAATGTAATTACAATTTTAAATTATTTTCAAAAATAAATAAATAATAATAACATAATTGAGGCCTTCAAGGCCAGACCACGCCGTCTCGCCCTTTGAACAGCTAACAGGCACCATTAAATGTACTGTGCTCTGTTGTTGGCGATCCTGAATGTAATGTATAAAAAATATTTTACTGCTTTCTCTAATGTGTCTTGCAAGACATCTATTCAAGATTGTTTATTCCACCAAAAGTAATTTCAAAGGAACATTATATGTAGGCCCATGTACAGTTTAAGTCACCATTGCAGGATGTGCAAAATGATAATGATTTAAAAAAGGAGGGATTATTTAAAAGCATTTTGTTTTTATTTAGTAGAGCAGCTACAGCTGTTTTTACATAATATCTTTTTACAGCCTAGTCACTGAAGTCAATGATTATTCTTTGATAAAGTAAATGTGCTTTGCTCACTGTATAATGTGTTCGTTGTTTGAATAATCGTGGAAATGCGGTGTTATAATTAGAAACTTAAAATGTATTTTTATTAAACCTGTGATCATCAGGTTAAATAGGAGTTTAGTCTTATTAAAATATGTGACATAAATTGTACTAAAAAAGGGGTTTATGATGTGTGTAGTTAATGATTAGGCTACAGTGAGCGTTTGACTAGAGCGCAGTTAAACAGCTGTTGTAGGTTATACTGTATGTGATTGTCGGTGACCCTCTTGAGCGAGAAAGCTTCGGAAAATGGAAAAAACAACAAATAATATAGCTGCAAGCAGCGATAACCAGGGTTCAAGAATTTTAAGGCCTAAGGTGGTATGCTTTTAGGGTCTAGGCCAACAGCTGGATGCATAGCTGACAGTGAAACTCATCGAAAATGGACAATAGGCTCACAGAAACACACACACATACACACACACACACACACACACACACACACACACACACACACAAATAGAAATGAAATGGTTAAACTATCATATTAATAATCATTAAGCTTGCTTACACAGATACACACACAGACACACTCATATACATGCACACATATTTTGTTGCAGATATAGATATTTGAAATAAATGACAGGTGACAATACTCTTTGCAAGTCTTCTCTTTTAAGAGTTTATATCAGGGATCTCAACCCTGCTCCTGGAGAGCTACCATCCTGCAGATTTCAGTTCCAACCCTGCTCCAACACACCTGTCTGAAATTAACAAGTAGCCTTGAAGACTGTGATTAGCTGGTTCAGGTGTGTTTGATTGGGGTTGGAGCTGAAATCTGTAGGACGTAGCTCTCCAGAAGCAGGGTTGAAGACCCCTGGTAGGCCAATGTGAAATGCAGGGCTGACAATTGAACACATTCACAATGCAGAATTCATTAAAACTGTCTCTCTCTCTGTCACATACACACACACACACAAACACGCAGAAATGAAAGGTTTAAAAATGCTTAATAAACAGTAAGCATACAAACACAGACACACAGACATACGCAGAAATGAAAGGTTTAATAATACTAAATATACAGCACGCATGCTAACACACACACACACTCACTTTGTTGCAGATATAAAATAGTGATTTTCAAAGACATCCAAAATGGAGAATAGGTTAACAGACACATGTAGCCTACACAAAAATGAAATGGTTAAACTAACATATTAATACCCAATAAGCATGCTTGTTTTTTTGTTTTTTTTTGCGCATTAATCTGACAATAAATGTGGCACACCCAGTTTTTCTGATGCACACCCAGAGTCTCCTTTCTGGCTACACTCCTGATTCACTTACATGAGCCAATGCCTAATAAAAACAGTTTTATTCTACATTACCTCAAAGGGGCGGCCATGTTGAATCACATGACTCACGTACACCTCTATTATTGGATGCATTCACTTGTGGAATAAATTAATCATGGCTGACAGCAATTATGCGGCTGACAGATCGTCAAGTGTAGTCTGAAATATTGTAATTACAAGTTCCGTGCACATGAATGATCGTGCAAGTCCCATTTACTGATGGGGAACTCAGAATTCCAGATGATCCATGAGGGCTGGGTTGTGACATTGAGGGTTGCATTTTAATTTGAAACATGGAAATCTGTTATATACATAATATGTCTATACTAATCTATACAATACATAATACATCATATGCATGTATAAGTAATAGAAATTAGTAATCTTCATAATTTTGAATTCAGATAGTTGGGTTAATTGTTAGTTTCAATATAATTGTTTTGTTAGGCTTCTTCCGTGTTGTTTCTGACTTGAATATGTGATGTGTCACAATAAGCAGTGCCCGACTTTGCAAGTTTCTCAGGTGTACTTGAAAGCAGCATTAGAACATTTTTTACAATGGCACTCTATGGATTTTTATTTTTTTTGTGTGTGTGTGGTGTGGGGGGGATAGGGGTTGTAATTAGGAGTGCATTGATAAAATCAATTATCAATTGTATTTATCCGCTGAAAATAAAAATAATTGCAAACAAATCAAATTGTGTCTGCGTAATATGCAAGGAAAACATATATCAGTCATGTCACTATACAGCTATATATAAAGGAAAACGCATTTCTATGGACAAAATGTATCTGGAAAATAGTGGCGGACACAGACCGCGCTGCTATGGGAAAACTGCACAATCTAAGCTGCCCAAAACATGAGAATGCTTTATATTAAAGAGGGCGGAGGGGGTCACAATTTATTGTATTGGCATTTCTCCCAGAAGAGCACGCAGATGCACACATCGACCTGGGGTGTTTCCCAAAAGCATCGTTAGCTAACTATGGTTGTTAGTTCCATTTAACTCTATTAGTAACGAAGGAACTTGTCACCATAGTTGCACTCCCATCAGCATCATCGGCAGCGCTGCACAGAACTTGCTCAAGAAAAATGGCTCTCAAGCAGTGTTTTTGGATGTGAGGGAAAAATAACCTTGTTCAGCTTCCCAAAGAACCCAACGTTATGTGAACAGTGGATGTAGTTAAATTTTCCGGGGCAGCAACAGAGTTTCACAAGTGTTTATTTGTTCCTGTAATTTCGGTGACATGTTTTATTCGGCCCAGTTCGGTGCTGGATTTGCACATCGTTTGATACTGAAAGATGGAGCTGTCCCAGCGATAAAAGACCCCGGTCATGATTCTAACTCTTCAGAGATATGAAGGATGCAGTACTACACTATAAGTACTTAAGGTTAACATGAGATTGGGTGAAACTGTGTGTTGTGTCCCCTTTAAATGCTTCATAAGCAGACTAAACAGACCACAATATACATTTTGCTGAAATATTTCTTGTTAGAAATTTTCTGTAAGTTTAACATTTTCTTAAGAGTAGGGACTATTGTAATGGACTATACATTGAATATAATTGCATGTTCTGATGAGTAAATAAGTGTTCCTCATACTAGTTGTTCATTTTTTATTTAGTGATTTTAACTCCTGCTTTAGAATAGTAGGCAAATCGTTTTAGATTTAGAATGTACAAATTCTAACAATGTTTGGATTTTTCTGATTAATTGATTAATCAAATAATTATTCAACAGATTAATAAATAAACAATTATTAACTAACCATTAGTTGAGGCCCTGTTTGTCACATTGTGCTGCATTTTTAGTGGACAGAAAGATTTATTTTCACGGTAAAGCTGTTTTGTTGTACCTGGTCAGAACACTATGTGCAAGCCTAAATTTGTTTTGAGGTCTGAGCCCATAACAAGGATTAGAGCAGCATTGAGAGCAAGGACTGGTGGGAGATCAGAAATAAATTTGCCACATTTCACTCAGTAGGGATGACATCATGGCTGAATGGTGTCCTAGGTACCACAGAGGAATAATCGGCAAGTTGAGAGCCTAAATTGATGTCCCACAGGCTCAAGCTCACTTAAGCAACACCTCCTTTGTACTACTTTGTACTATGTAACACAAAAAATTCAAGTGAAAGGCATGGAGAAGAGCACACTGATAGCTTCACCGAGAAACCAGAACAACAGACCAAAGGAGGAAAGTACCTGGTGTGAGGGCAATAGATAACAAGATGCCGCAGCTAGTGTTTGTGTGAGCGGGAGGGACAGAAACACCGGGAAAAAAAATTCTGAGAGAGAGAGAGAGTGACAGCACCGAGTGAAAGCCGAGAGCTGCTGAGGGGGAAGATGCTGAGGTCTAATTTCAGACCTAGAGTGGCAGTTTCTTACTCAGCCGAACCGCTGCCAAAGCCTGACACCAGCTCCATTACGAGCCCAGCCCTCATTGTGAGCCCCACACACTGCTCGACCTTTACCAGCCTCGATCCCGCAGTCTGATCTTTAGCCCTGTCTCGGTTGGAAACCTTCACACACATCCCACACGCTCCCTACTGAGGAGAAGCCACCCAGGTATTGACGTCCAATTGCGAAAACGGAAGGTGATCAATAGGCACTGAGAGCAGGATGTTCGGGTCACTTCCCCTTTCTGGGCTTCCTCTCACTAACCATCGCCACTTCTGCTCGTGATCTCCTGCTGGCCTTTACTTTGAGGTTGCTATTAACACATTATAGAAAAGATTAACTAATTACAGAGGCACGCTTGGCCCCCGAGACGTCTATGGGTTTGAACCTAGGGCCGTTTTCATTAAATCAAGCTCTGAGCTCGGCACTGTAGTCTGGGCGTAAATGAGATCGTAAATCTGTAGGCTCCATTTCATGAAAGTGACAGGAAGTCTATTACAACTTTCATAAGAAGCATGTGGGAGATGGCCACGAGTTGTTTTCTACAGAAAGACCTTTATTGGTGCTCTGTGAACCGGGGTTTCCACAGTAACAAGGAGAGAGAAAATTGCCTTATTTTTCTCCTTACATGTCCTTTAGTGTGTTTTTGTTTTTCTGACCTTTTTTATACCATTCTCTCTCTCTCTCTCTCTCTCTCTCTCTCTCTCTCTCTCTCTCTCTCTCTCTCTCTCTCTCTCTCTCTCTCTCTCTCTCTCTCTCGTTTTATCAACATAAGGCTTTGGAGTGGAGCTTTGTGATTATCCTGAAGCCCAACATTGGCAGCTGTCTCCACTCTAAAACATGTATGTGAGCTTCTGCCATGGCTCCGAGCGCTTCTTCTGTCATAACATACTTCCATAACACTCATGAACAACTTTAAATATCCAGTCTTGTAAAGCACAAATGCTAATGCAAATGAACATGAATGACCTGCATACACACAGTTGCTAGTGTTCCCTCTCTAAGCTTTAAGACACAAAAATAGAGCAGCATAAAACCGGTGAAAGAGATATTACTCTGTTTGCCCTCTGAGAGTATTTAGATGCTCAATTTCCTACAGGCGCTCTTAAAGATTGCCCTGCTTCTGCCGCTGAAAATAAAGGATTCAGCCAGCAATTTTGAGCATGATATTGATAATGTGACTAAAATTTTGGAAGAGCTTCCACTCCAACAAGGTCCTGCTTCCTCATATCTGCAAAGGTGCAAGGCAAGGGACTGATGGGGTCTTGTATCAACATGATTTACAGTTTCTTAACTACAGGAATATTCATATTTATGTGATGCTTGTCATCAAAGACATCAAGAGCAGCTTCCTGTTAATCAGCACCTTTCTGAGGTGGAACCACAATGTGTATATTACATAGAGGAACCTATTAGACATTAGCACTTACATTCATCCAAATGACAGTTGCTGGGCTGCCATCTTAGCTTATTGGACCACATAACTTTTAAAGCTAATCACCTGATCTGAACATAGTGACTTCAGGGCTGCAGCAAAATTATGTCATGCCAGCGCTGATTGGCTAATTCACCACAGTAACAAACACTGTCCAAAACGTTCACTAAGATATCCCGAGCTGTGACTCAATGGCAGCAGAATGGATAAAAAATAAAATTTTAAGGTCCATTATATGCTTTTAAGAGCACTCCAAATCAAAAATGTGCACTGGCCAAACACTGACTTTATTAAAATTAATATACTGTATATGCTTGTAAATATAAGAGTAGTCAAAATACACAGCTAATTTTAAAGGACCGCAAATGGAGAAATGTCAGATGGTAACAGCATCTACCAACATGGGCTAATGAGCTCATGTGAGCTCATTTGACCTTTTGTATCAGTCCGGAAAGAGTAAATAAGCGTGAAGACTAAGGTGAGTCTGATGAGATGTCCCTTCTAAGGCTGTAAATCTCAACATTGTCATCTGTGGGTGTGTGTGGTGGTGACAGCAGCCAAAGTGCTTCAACCTCACTTTCTCATTTAGAGATCCCTGGCGGGCAGCAACAGCTGAGCAGAGCTGAGTTTTTGGTGCGTTCATAACAGACAGATCTGAGCCGCTCCAATGAAAATAAATAAAAATCCAAAGCTTCATGTTTCCATTTCCCAAAGAGTCAGTAGAGTTTAGCAGAATGCTGTTTCTGGTGCTTATTTATGCATATCGGTTTCCATGACGTTCCTTTAATATTTTGGTCCCATGAAAATGAGAAACAGCAGCAGATATCAGCCACATGGGCATGCGGCGGTGTTAAGCATTTGTGTTCATTACACGTTTGTTGCAAATTGCCCTAAGGCTTCTCACTTGCCTCTCATTTATTTCTCATAATCGAGGAGACAGTTAGTGTCAGACTCACCTCTGAACCAGCTGTATTTGCCACAAACATTCACCTAGACGCATACATGGAACAAAATCTTTACCCAGCAATTGTGGTATTAAATAAATTACCAAATACTTGCTTTTCTGCAGCTCTGCTGTTCTTGCTGTGCATATGTAAAGGTAGTTTCCTTACCTACATAGTTTTTTTCCCTCCTTACAGGTGAAATGTAACAAATTACAAGTAATTTGTAGATTAACTAAAAAAATATATTTTCATGCTTTGTTACATTTTTAATCTCATTTCCAGGACATCCAAGGTGCAGGGGTCAACATTTTTTGAAACATACAAAATGTCCATCCATCATAAAAGTACTATGCACGGCTCTGGGGGGTGAATAAAGGCCTTTTGAAGTGAAGCAATGTGTTTTACGTAAGAAAAATATTGTGCAAATGACAGTTTAAAGAAGCTAGAGATTATGGTTTACAAAATGTTAAATATGGATTTTTATTTCAAACAAACACATTACTTCGCTTCAGAAGGCCTTTTTCAACCCCCTGGAGCCGTGAGGACTACTTTTATGATGGATGGATGGACTTTTTTGGGTTTTCAAAATCAAAAGGCAGGACATATTTTAATATAACTCAGATTGTATTCGTCTGGAAAAAAAGAAAGTCATATACACCTAGATTTAGTAAATTATGGAGTAATTAGAATTTTTGGGTGAACTATCCCTTTAACATCAGCTTCATGGTTAAACAACTCCATGAATTTGGAATGAGACTATCTGTTTGAATATTGGGATAAAATTAGGGTAGGGAAGAACAGGCTGTGGGAAAAGTGAGACAGCATTTTAAAAATTCAGTTTGGTATCGCTAGTAGCAGAGAAATTGCACACTTCACCTCTAAGTGTAGTGATGATCTTTACACGTGACGAGTTCACATGAATTAGCAGCTGAGCTGAGAAGGGCAAAAAAGAGCAAGTGAAGCACAGTGTGATTGAGCTGATGGAATACGACACACTTAACGTGCAGCAATGACATGACGGTAGACTGGACAGTCATGTGGATCCTGGATCATCATGGTAGCATGGCAGACAAGTTGCTTTGAAGAGAAGAAAGGACTTCCCTGCAGCCTGCTATGAGTCCATCAGTCACTCACACCTCCATTCTGCAGCTCATTTCACATGATCATCACCTCATCTCAAGAACAGAGGGATGCATCTCTCTTTCTGACTGAGAGCAAGCTGCTTTTGAGATTAGATTTTGAGTCTTTACAAAGCCAGATCGCTTTGGATGGGTTCACACTTATCACAGAGAATAAATTAGTCCCCGCCATGAGAGTAACATCTGTCTAATGCCTCAAATCTAAAAACGAAGGCATTCGCTTCAGGAAAGATTGGGGAAGATTGTTTTTTTACGTATGCTAATTTCCCCTTGGTTTTTCCTTGAGATGAAGTGAGGCAATGTTTTAAAGTGATTGCTTGAAATGAGATACGGAGGAGTTCACAAATGCTAATGTGTTTTGGGTAATAATGACTACCGATAGCGGAGCTTCAATGGGTGCCACTTTACCTAAATAAATAAATGTTCTGAACAATTTTGGCTAACTTTCCAGCAGTTTCCACTTTGCAACTATTTAATATATGCATTATCAAATTTCTGGACCTTGCACCTAACCTGAGCTGTAGATTTGTGTAGCGTTTAGCCGTGAATTGAGAATGCATTTTTAATGCCAATTGATGCACATTGGAATTAAATTTGAATCAAAGTAGCAAGCAGGATGCAGAATTTCAGTTCCCAAATTTGATTGTAAACCAGTGTAAATTCAAATGAATTGAAATTCCAAGACTATAACTTTTAACTTATTAAGTACAGTTTGTCAAGATAAACCTTGAATGTTGGCTTGACAGAGCAAGGTTGGTATATTTGTTTAAAAACAAGTTTAAAAGACACTGAAGTTTTTGAAGGCAGTATGATAGATAGATCAGAGTAAAATAGTTCATTTCACAGAATTGCAGTTCAGTAAATTCCCCATCCTGTTATTCTGATTCAATTTAAATTTACATTCATTAATTGAAAGGGAGCCAATTCTGAATTTCCTGCTTGTCTTCCTCTCATTTACCCACATACCAAGCTTAACTCCTGGTGACTAGATTTGGATGTCTAGTACTCAAAGTGGACCATTTTATGACGTGATCATTGGGTGCACACAAGCACACGACTAGATTAATAATCTGGCTTGATATGAAGCAATGTTGGCGTTGACTGTAGAGATACTATAGAATTCCACACAGCTCTACAGAAAAGGAACCTCCATCCCTACAGCTTTTAGCTTATTGTGAGTAGTAACAGTCTCCCAAAGCGAGTGTGAATGCGTTAGACAAAGCTGTGATAGACAGTTTCTGCAGACTCCTCTTTTAAGACAGATGGAAATTAGCGTAGGCATCTTGACCGACCCAAGCGACCCCTATAGCGTCTCCTCTCTCATCCAGATGGAGCTGTGTCCCTGGCCATAAGCTATGCCGGGCAAAGCTTTTATTGAGGGGCAGATGCTCAGATACTACACAGCAGATACCCCCAGGCGATCTCTCGACATTAATGATCCAGAAAACATTACAGGGATCACATCTCACTCTCCATCCACCCTCTTCCACCTACTCACACCTGGTCCCATTTTTCAATACCCAAACAAAAGCATACACACTCAAAGATGCAATATAATTACTCATGCTGGCAGAATTGTGAAGGTTTCAATTTCAGCCATTGCTTACTTAACAACCTTTTAAGATATAACAAGGTGCTTAGCTCTACAGTCATACTTTGATTTTGTTCTTCTCTTTCTTTGTTTTTATTTTAAATGCGACAGCATTTACAGTGCCAAAGGCTCGGCCTCTCTCCCACAAGGCACTTAATTCTGTTATGGACAGAAGCGCACAGTTCTCACGAAAAAGTACAGTAGATTTGATTAAAAAAGAGAGCATGAGGGGGTGGGGAAAAGAGAAATGATCCCTCTCTGGAAGAAAAGAGTTGGCTCAAAGGCTATTCAAGTCTAACCTCATGTCTCAGGACCATCATCTCCAGCAGACGAGACACTGCCTCATGGAGACAACCCTGTCTCCATGTCTCTATTTGACCTGAACATCAGTCATGAGGCACTTAACTCCTCTCCCCCTGTCAAGTGAGGATATCCTCGCAGGAGTCATGAATCTCACCGGGTATAACTTCCTCGTCTATCATCTCCCACTGAGAATCATTCACCCACAGCAGCCATCAATTCCTCTGTAACCAACCCCCCAAAGCCAGACACGCATTCAATTTACCTGCCGCTCACCCTGAAAATCCCTCTAAAAGCCTGCCTAGCAAATCTCTGAGGATTGCAACCACAGAGGAGTGTAACTACTCTTTAACACAAAAGGTCCTGACTTATTGGCTTATTCGGATGAGCAAACAAACACACCAAGAGATAAACAGAGAGGAAGAGGAAGGAAAAGTCTAGGGTTACGCACACTGACGATCCTTTCCGAGGTGCCTGCACGGGAGATGGTGGTTCCGTTGAGCCCCACCAGCGAGGGCAGCGTCTGGGACATCCAGTTGGTGACCATGGCCATGGTGCTGAGCACCGCGCCAATCTTCAGGAGTGGAACGCTCATGTCGTCCCCTGCCCGGCCGCCTGGCCCTAGTGCGCCCCCACACTCCCTGGCGCCAGGGTCCAGATGCAGCGAAGAATGGACACGAACCTGATGCGCCCTCCTCCTCCTCCAGCCAAGGGACAATCGGCTGCACGTGTACAAGAGAGTCTCAAAACCAGCTCACACGTACCAGCCGTTCGGATCCGACGGCATCACAGCGATGCACAGCACACGTTATTCTTCAGCCAAAGAGCGACTGCCAGTGCCTGACTCGCACTCCTCCGCTCCCTCTCCCTCCCTTCTGCTTTCTCTCTCCTCTCTCGCTCTTTCAAGATGCCGCGCTGCGCATTGGCTGCATCTATCTCTCTCTTTCTCTCCCTTCCTCTTCCCTCCCCTCCCCTGCCTCTCTCCAGCCTTATTCCACATCCATCTCTCTGTATTCTTCCTCTCTTCTGACTCCTCTGCGCCTCTTGATCCCTCTCTTTTGTGAGCAAAAAAAATCAGAGAAGCAGGGGAGATGCACACCCCCAGATCTTTGTGCAACAATCAGCTGTTTGAAGCCGTCGCTATTTGAAGGGTTTGTCTTCCCTCACAACTGCACAGAGGCGGCTCACATCTCGAGCTAAATTAGGATCTCTCTCGACTAGTGTATTGTTTGTATGTGTGTGAAGAAGTGGAGCTGTACTCCTGGAGTGTTTAATGAGGAAGAGGATGAGGTGTTCCATTTGGCGGCTTTCCCCCCACAGCTCATCAATCACATGTGTGTTTGACACTGCCTTCATCAAAGAGTAATGGGAAATCTGAATGCGGATGGGCACGGAGCTGGTGCTTGGCACTAACCAGAGCTGACTGCAGTCCATCAGCAACCCAGCCATGCAGGCCACTCTCGCTCTCTCCCATCATCTCCAGCCTGAAGCCACATAAGTCACATAATTAAACAGATGAGCCACGTGGAGGCTGTTTAACCTTGAGCGATGGACTGTTGGAGAACTGTGTCATTCAAGCCTTAAGTAGTACCAAGTGCACAATGTCACAGTTCTTCACTCTTTACTTACAAAACAATCTGTTCCATTACCTAAATAGCTTGTTTTATCTTCACTAGTTATTTACCTCAGGTGTTTTCTCACAGATATGTTAAGAATGACTTTGAGTTTTGCAGCATAATAACAACAATCAATGAAAAGTGGCAGCTGCCTGAGACTCTGTGTGGTCTCAACTCAACTGATGGATGCATTGGTAAGTTAAAGTTGAACCAGCTCAACACTGCCATCATGTGTTTGCATATGAGTACTGCGACTACTGAAATTCTGAAGGTACTATTTTGAAGCCTATTGAAGGTGCTACGTGTAATGTTTTCAGTGTTAAAATACTTTTTTTTTTCAATTTGGCATGAGACTACCTGGCAGACAGGAGTTTTTGGAAAACTAGACTTTTTTTAGTTTTGCTATTCTTTTGGAACATGAATTATACACCCCACCTTGAAAGTTTGCTTGAGCAGGTGTAAGATACACATGTATCTAACGCCCTCTGTGGATTATAAAGTAATAACTAGTCACAGCCTATTGGCTTCTAGGCTTCCAGAGCAATCTGTTTTGTTTGTTTTTGTGTCACATCAATAGGAAACCAAAGGTTACACTGTACAGCATGACCTGATTTCTCAGTAAAATAAACCACACTAAAAGGGATTTTCAATGAGAGGTAATAAAATTCAGTTTTTTTCAGCTACAAGCCTGAAAAAAAATTCTGTAAAACTATATATCTTCTGTAGAACACAAAATAAGTTGTTTTGCAGAATGACCATATTATGAAAATGAATGGGGCTCTCAAATTTAAAAGATTCCCAGAAAACACTGTACACGTACTACAATAGCCCTCTATCAGAAAAAGCCTGAGATTTACATTTTTGTACATTTATGCTACAATTAACCGTTGCCAGTTCACAATAACTGTCAAATCTCATGTGCTCTTACATAAACATCAGGTTTAGAGACATTTGAACAAGCATAGTATTTTCATCTTTACCATACACTAGCATATACAGCATACTCGTACTCATACTGATGATGATGTATAATATAACTGGTAGAGCACGATGCTAGCAAGGTCATGGGTTTCATACTCACAGAAAACACATACTGATAAAATATAGTCTAAATGCACTAAGTTGCTTCGGATAAAAGCATCTACCAAATGCATACATGTAAAAATCAGTAAAATTGATCTGCAACTGTCATGACACAAATCTAACACCTCACCCACAGCTTTCACAAGCGTTATTATCACGCAAAGAGAGCGCAAGCAACACTGTTTCATTTAAATGACCCCAAAAACAATGTTTCTCTGTGTAGGTTTTTTAAGTAGGACGAATCGTTTTCACCCACCTGAGTACACTAACCTCACCATCTGAAGGTTTTCACCAAAGCTACATTAGCCTTCAAAGCGAAAACACTTTGAACACACATTTTAGGTAGAGATGCTTACAGTTCATCTGAGTTTATTTAGATATGTAAATACACTGAGTATCCAAATACTGTCCGATGTACTTAGCACTTGCTGTATCTCCAGTGCCACAGCATATTACTCTGGGTTTGATAGCCTCATAAAATGTATCAGAGTGAGAATTGATTTTGGAAAGACGGAACAAACAACCTTCTCATTCTTCTAATCATTAAAGTAAACACAAAATTGTCCTTCTCGGTATTGAATACATTTTATGTGGCAGTCTGTGGTAATGAGGTTTTGCATTATAAAGTGGCTTGTTCTGTGCTACTGTCCACTAGAGGATGCTGTTGTTCAACAGATGGTCACTCCAGATAAAACCCTGTCTCTCCTGTGAATGAACAGGTAGAATCAGCAAGGAGACAATATGCTATTATTTGGGCCAGTAAATGAGATCAGAGTGAGACTCAACATGGTTATGTTCACACAGCAGACAGCAGAACAATGTTATCAGTTGTTTGCAGTATTGGGCAGTAACTAGTTACTAGTCATTTAGTTACTGAAATAATATTACTTTTTACAGTAACTAGTAGTGTTACTCGTTACTAATTACTAATAAGATTTCAGTAAAAATATTACAGTTACTATCCATAAAACAGCTTATTTACTTTTGATGCCTCAACCACGCTGATTTAAAATCTAACAATCAAATAATTCCTAGATTTATTTTGATAATTGTCACGACTCGCACATGCATGTGATGTCCCCGGTGCAGCAGGCAAGCTTTTGGAATATGGAAAAGCTTACATTCAGCAGATGGAATTAATTAATTAAACTAATTACTGTTGCCAGAAATTAATAAGCAAAGTAACAATATTACTTTTGAAATGAGTAACTAGTAATGAGTAATATATTACATTCTTTGAGTGACTAGCCCAACACTGGTTGGTTGGACTGCTAAACACATTTCTAAATGCTAAATGTGATTAAATGTGAGAGTAAATTTCCACTCTAGGATGAATTATTCCTTTAATAATCCCCTAAAACAGAATTTAGCTATAGAACATTTGTGTCAAAATTCAGAGCTAATTTTAACTGGCTGTCAGTGGCAAAATATGGTTTTACCTAAGGTGGGGTATGTATTTTTTTACCAAGACAAGCTTGTAGCCAATCAGCAGTTAGGGGCGTGTCTACTCATGATGCAGAGGAGAGAGTGCTCAGAGCACATGACAGACATTAGCCAAGCCGAGCGACAACAGAAAGATAGAGATGGCGGATGAAAAACAAAAGAAGGCTTACACTGTGTCTACACCGAATGCACAGTTGCGCCGCAACAGTTAAAGTCTGTATACAATGGATGCGACAATGCGACCGTTGAAAATCATTTGAAATTCATGTCAGTACGTCATAAATAGAACGTGGCAGCTGTTTACTGATGGGGATTTGTCTAGTTGTGTCGTGTCGTGCCGCGCCACATCCAGTGTATACAGCATCACTGTTTATAATGAGTTCTATAGTATTATAGTAGCTCGCGTCCGGAGTAGACACGGTGTTACAATAATGTAAGAAGAAGGACCCGTGTAAACAGTGCCGGCCCAAGGCATAAGCAAACTAAGCGGCTGCTTAGGGCCCCCGTGGCCCCCAAGAGTGGCCTACATAAAATTACAGTTTATTTTATTTATTTATTTTATTATTCATTATATATTATGTCAATGGACAATTGTAGTTATTTCGAAAGCTCAATATTAAATAATTAAATAATCTATACATATAATTGTTTTATTTTCATAGCAATGTGTTATGCAGGCGCACAATAATGACCATGTTGATAATATGCACTGGACGCTGCTGTGTAGATCTGTCAGATTAACATCACGTAAATTCACCTATTTCTCCCGAAATACATGAAAGTAAATGGCCAGTTAGCTGGGAGAAAAACAGAGTACACTTTATAGTAACCTACACAATGTGTATGTGATAGGAATAAAACTTATTTTGTACTTAATTGAAGTGTTTTTAAATGTCTGAAACCTAAAATGTTAGATTTATAGTGTGTGAATAATCAAGCTTTGACAATAACCAGTCATATTGGTGGCACCGAGGGGCCCCCAAATAAAATTCTGCTTAGGTCCCCATAAAGCCTGGCCGGCCCTGCGTGTAAATATCGGATCAGCTTTCCAGCTCTGGAGAGAACTCAATGAGCGGGAAGTTCTGCGATCGGACGCCGAGGTTGCTTTGTTTCTTCTCGATAGGTGAGTAATATTGGTTTTGCTTTGTTGCAAAGAACTAATCGTTGCCTGGATTGTTTACGTATGTGTGGGGCGGAGCTATCAAAATTAGCTTTGTTTAGGTGATTTGAAATTTCAACATTGGCTAACAGAAATTACTTAACCCACTTTTAACCAAATGAGTGTACTAACAGGGCCATGCAAACCAGCCAAACTTTATCTCCTTGGTTTATGCAGACATCATTCAATATGCTCCTGTTTGTGTTTAGGCTACATGACAATTTGAGAGTCACATTTGTAAATACAGTTTACAATCCCAAGCTCTGACGATGTGAACTGTACAGCTGAGCATTTTATGCTGCAGTCTCGAGCTGCTGTTGAGTTTCTTCCCTTCTTGCCCTGCAGGCCTCTCAGTCTGCTATTTCTGTCCACAGCGCTCCCATCTTCATTAATGATCTTACTCATATTCTCACACACTAACACGGTCTTGCATCTTAAGAATGCATTCGCACAGGCAAACATGCACGTACATTCCTGTTCAAACGTAGGCTGCTTTGTTTATGGCACTCAATGCTAAGCATTCATTTAAAATGTTATTGTGGTGCTTGCCTTCAGGGCTTCTAGTTTAAAGGGCATTTTTAATCACTTCACACAATTTAAATTAACTTCAGCTGTAGAGCGCAGTGCTGCTGGCCACCTGCAGGTGGCAGTAAAGATCTAGAGTTTACCAAATGGCCTCAGAACCTCTCCAAGGACACGGATTTACTATTCAAGAGCCTGTACCATAATAAATGTGTCTGCTCGGTATGTCCAAGACCACAGTCACTGTCTTGTAAATGCTTTCCTACATCTGCACATGCACAAAGAATTCAGCCAACAACACATCAAATATTCACCACTCTCAGTTTGCAAACACCACAGACTACAAGGCATCATCAAGTGCTGGACCATTTTTAAAGGGAAAGATAAAAAAAAATGAATATTCGTCATCATTGACTCACCCAAACCAGTCTTCATGAGGGTGAGTGAATACTAAAATAGAATTTGTATTTTGGAGTGAACTTAACCTAATTACAGTAGATTTCTCTTCACGCAATCACACTCGTAATGCATTTATATGCAGCTCAGGTTTGTGCCGCAGCTGTTGCATACAGATCAGTATATGGATAGCAAATGCTTTGTGCATGTGGGATTTTACTACAGAGATTCCCGAGAGCATGTGCTGTACAGCGGCTGCTTGAGAGACCACCGTGTCCGTAACATGCAACGTCCATCTCGCTTTCCCTCTGCCAGCACTTAACTCCTGCCCAAAGCTTGTTAAATAATGCAGCCTGTCACCGCCAGCCCTGGATCTGCAGCGTCACAGCACCCCGAACACATCAACTCCCATTATGTGTTCTGAGAAATATTAGTGCTGTGATGTAGGCCTGTTACGCATTTATCCATGTGCTACAAACAGACAGTGACAGAGCTGAATGAGGGATGACTGTGGCCACTGGCTGGTTAAACTTGTCTTCCTATTTTATGCCAGCGTTACCTTTCCCATGATAAATATGTCTAAAATGGCAGTATTATTGAGCTGGTGCTCAGCAGGGAACAGGATGTTATGTGAGATGAAGCACTTTGGTTGAAGAGGAGGTTTTGAGAGCTGATGCTGTAGGGATGCCGGTGTGTAATTTCCTCTTATGAGTGATGGGTGTGAGTAGAAGCTTAAAGCTAAAGTGTAGATTTTTTATGTTAAAATACTTTCTGCTATTCCAGGTTAATGTACAGAGTCAACTAGAAGTATTTCAGATTCAGAATTTTTTTCTTTCTAATACATTGATCGTATTTGTTTGATATATGTGTGTGAAGTACATAAGGGCCAGATTCTGCCAATGTTTTGGTCAAACTGTTTTCATTGTCACTGTGTTCATTTAAAGAGCCGTAATGGAAAGTTTTTAACTTCATTGTTAAGAGTCTAAATTATTTAGCTTTTACTGTAAAATGAACTAAGTGAACAACTTGTAGGTTGATTTCCCTGATTCCTGATTTCAACTTTAAAAAGGAAAATGAAGGTGTAAGCGTACGCATTATGCAAAAATAAACTTTCATTTCATTCAGCAGGTGAAGTCCATCTCATAAATAAATATGACTATCCTTATTAATGCATAAATATTACAATTCTGAACGACACCTAAGCTGATATAGTAATTATTTTAAACAAATACAAATTCTATATATTACTAAAAATTCAGTATTTTCTGTATTCAGTCTAGATAAAAATAATTTACTAAAAACTACAATTTTAATGTACAGAATGAAAATAGATATTCAATAATTTCCAATTAATTTAACTGTCTTTTCTTAAACTTTAAGCAAGCTTTCGTTGACAGCAAAAGTAATCTAAAAATATACAAACAGGGAATTGCGTATGAACAATTGAATATCAAATATTTGCTGTCAGTCATCAATCAAATCTATTCAATAAATAAAATACCTATAATGTACAATACTGAAAACTGATATGGTACTGATACGTAGTGCATCCATAGCTAAGTTTTTAATATTAATCTTAATTTAAAAACATCTCAAATAAATGTTGTTCCATTTGTCTACTTGAAATGCATGGTCAATTTGAATGCATTGCATTGTGGGATACTGCAAATGCAGTAGGTCATCTAAGTATACTATGCATACAGAAAGTTTGCATATTTTGGACATTTTACATACAGTAAATAATATGATTAGCATGGTAGTGTGGTGTTCCAAACATAGCCAGTCATTATTTCTACAAGTTCCCTTCACTGTAAAAAAAAACGTTGTTTTAAGTTGAGCCAAATTAAAATTTTAAGGCAACCAGCTTCAGCAGATCTTTTTCTCAACTTGTTGTTTTAAGTTTCTAGAAACAAAAAGTTGAGAATCTCCTGCAAAAAATAAGTTGAGAGAAATAAAAAATCTGCTGAAGCTGGTTGCCTTAATTTTAAGTTGGCTCAACTTATTTTTTTTAAAGTGTTGTTGCCACGAGTGGCAAATAAATTATATCACCTTTAAGGAGTATAAAAACGGCACTGTTATTAATCTAAGATGTTTTTCTCATCAGCAGCTCACACATGCACACAGTGGTTTGGGCAGAACATGACTGCAAGTAGAGCCAAGCAGTCTCCTCTCCTCACATCCTTTGCCAATATGGCTGAACGCTGCTGTTGTGAGGGGACAAAAAGGCATAGCAATAGCATCCTGGCCTGTTCTATTTATGACCGGTCCCTCTTTATGCCACGATGAGTCAATAGACACGAAGAGAAAGAGATCTTTAAACCGGAGCAGGGGCGTACAAGCCGAATGCCGCGCTGTCTCTCTAGGTGAGAATAAGACTGCTTTGCCTCCCCGTTGAGTTAATGATGCTGTGCACATTCATCTCACAACCGATTACAATGATCACCGTTCGCATTTTCCGCGCCTCAATGACCCAATTACACCCACAGCCACGGAGATTAATTTTCTGAATAACATTCCCCGTGAACACTGACTCGACACGCTGACCCTTCCCGCTGATCTGAACTAATCAAACATTCGTTCTGTGGTGGGAAATGAAAAAAAAATCCCCTCCGTTCTTGTAATTTGACTAATTACTGACAGAAAATTGGGTGTCTTAAGCCTGAGCAAGAGGAAGCCGAGGCCACGAGAAAGCCTGTTAATTGAGGTTACCCCACACAGTTATGCGTGTCGTCTAAATGCCTGTCTGCCCGCTTCTGGCTTTAGCCTTGACGCTGTCTTTGAAAATAATTGGCTTTTCAGTTTGAAGCTGAATGAAAGCTATACTCCACATTTGAGCTGGTCTTACTCTCTTTAAATGGCACTTTATTTTCAAATGTAAGTAAACCTTTAACCTGTAAACGGTTGAAAGTTAACACCACTGCATGCTGAGACTTTCCAAGCTAGCTTGGAGCTCACTGAAACATGCAGGGATTGTATTGCACTGGCAGCAGGTTCCAACTCAAAACCAGGCTTAAAAAAGAATGAAAGAGAACTGGTGTAATATTACTTCTCAAACTGTTATTTGGGGTTTGTTTGTGTCAGATTGGACACGTATTAAGCGTATCTCCTTATATGCTAAAGCTAAACTAAACAATAATGGTGTTGTAACCTATTGTTAACAATATGTGTAGGCTTTGTAACTTGTCATGGCTCATATGTTAACATTAATGCAGACTGTTTGCTGAGTTTCTCTTAAAAGTCCTTCTTGACGGGGATTTATAAAGTCAGGGGAGAGAGAATGTTCCAAAGTAGCAAACTAATCTTTTCACATTTATGTTCCAGTATCTCGTAATTCACAAACTGCGCACTGATGTACACTCTTGTGATAAGGGAACCGAGATCTTACTAAATGCTTGTTGCAAACTAAACACTATATGTACTATTCCTCTGTATTCAAACTGTGTGACTATAAACTATTAGACCAAGGAGAAAGCACTGGAAAGCTCTTACCATATGTAACACGTGGCACCTGTACTAATAAGATTCTGGGAAAGTATTATGACCCAGTGGGGCTTTTAAGTCAATGCTCATGCTCAATTTTTTCAATTAATTGGTCGAACCAGGCGCACTTGCAGCATTAGCCAAGGATTTGATGCTAATGAGACTTAAAATGTCCTTTTCAGTAGCTGTGCTTTCATGGAGCCTAATAATCAGATTATTCGCACAGTTTGAATAAAAAAACACACATCAATTGTGAATGACTTCTAGGACAATAACTCACTTGAGGTGAGTGCTTTTAGCGTTACAGAGGAAAATGTATCTAGTAAGTTGTCACGTGAGTTATCCTGGAAGCCAACATTGACTTCATGACCTGCAATGTTTGCCTGCAGTGGTCTTCCTCCCACTGTTTCATCCATAATGTTGTAGCACGTAAGACAATGGCTAGCACATATCGTGGAAATGCACGGATACCAGTTATTTTTTTTTACAAAATGTTATGATAAAAATGATTTGTTGAAAACCTTTTTTCCCTGACTAAAACGAGACCACACCAACAACATTAAGCACTCTAACTATAAAAAAGACAAGACTAATCTTGCGGACTTTACAAGTTTAGTATATCAACAGTACAATTGCAGGGTATTTGTATTAAGTAAATAAATATGCAAATGTATTTGTAGTATACTTCGCATGAAATAAATGCATTTCAAATACATTTTAGTATATTTCTATTTCACCAGGGAAGGTTCAAGTACTGACATCAAGTACTGACATCAATATTGACAAAACAAGCCCCCTTCACAGGGAATATGCAGCGCAGGATGTCACGATTTCCATTTTTGTAGTTTATACAGAGTATAAAACTCTTTGTTTTCTTCATAAAAAACAGCAGACCTTGATGTTACCAAATGTTAAGGGTTGAAATCCCCCTATCAAATGACACATTTTCTACTCAGAGATTTACTTTATCTATGCAACCTGGCAACCATGCACACATGCTCTCCGCACTGTGGAATAAGCGCTGATGACTTGAAAATATCAACAACTATTTATTTGATGAAACAATTATTGTAATGATTAGTTTAATCATTATGCCGCATGACTAAAATAGGCCCAAGACTACAATTGCCAGATTTTTGAACAACTTAACTAAATTAAAAACCAGATAGATTGACTATGATAAAAAAAATATATATATTTTATATAAATGTATACAACAAATGTGACCCTGGACCACAAAACCAAGTCGCTGGGGTATATTTGTAGCAACAGCCAAAAATACATTGTATGTATACATTTTTCTTTTATGCCAAAAATCATTAGGATATTAAGTAAAGATCATGTTCCATGATTATATTTAGTAAATGTCCTACCATATATATCAAAACTGAATTTTTGATTAGTAATATGCATTGCTAAGAACTTCATTTGGATAACTTTAAAGGCGATTTTCTTTAAAGGTCACACAAGTAAAATGTAATTACTTAGCATTCAACAGTACATTCAGAATGATGAATTGGGAAATATTCCAAATAAAACAAAAGCTGTCAATGTAAAAACAGCTAGTGATAACAGAGAAGATACCAATACCAAGATACCAAGACATAAATGAAAACATGGGTAAAACATAAAGATGTGGATCTGTCATCCTTGATTCAGTGGATCATAATAAAGTACTACCCTCATAGTCAGTGTTTGCATACCAAGAGTAAACCATATTTATTTACTTGAATTATTTTTTTGATGTTTCTATGAGTAAATTTGATTTAAAAAGTACTCCCTCAATAATAAACCCTGGGCTATTGTTCACATGGGCCCAAGAAAGAGACAAGAACAGATCAGACTTTAAAAATGGCTGCCGTGAACAAGCAGAACAAAAGATGGCTTTCTGACCAGTGAACCGAAATCTTTACACCTGCAATGGTGTCCTGACCCACCTTCTGACAGCAACATTCAGTCTCTTGCACCCAACTTGATTTACCCAAGCAGCATGTGCCCCTCAATCAACACCCTTTTTTTTGCCATGGACCAACATTACTAGAAACCAGTCATAATCTTAACCTTATCTCTAACCCTAACCTACACCTGAAATAAAAGGGAAAGGACTGGATGACAAGGATGAATGCTAAAGCTCATAAATGCAATCCTAAGCTGAACCATAAAATCTGATTGTTTTTATGAGAATGTTGTCGATTCAAAAACAGCAAACATGTTGACATCCGACTGGGTAAATCACATTAAACTGGCACCCCCCATTACATTTGCATTTATGTTTCAGCAGATGCTTTCCTTACCGAAGCGGCACACAGTTAAATGAACCAGTAGCGTTATTGGAAATTAGCATGACAGGTAACTGAAATTACACAAAGCTTGTAAGCTCTGTTTAAACCTTTTGATGTGTTATCCACAAAGCAGCAGAAATCCACAAAGCCTCAGGATCAGATGGTTTAGGCAACAGAAAGCCTTGTGCTGAACTTGCTGAACTCACAGGGTCCCACTGCTGTGAAAACCTCCTATATCACTCTAAACCTCCTATACACTCTAAAAAACATGGACAAGTCTCACAATCCCAAGACTACCCATAGCTCCTTACCTTTCTAATCAGCTTCTAGAAGAGGTAAAGGCTTACTGTATATTGTGGCAACCACTCGTTTAATATCCAAAGATCATCCTCAAAACTTGCCATAGAGGCAGCATTGTTTGTTTCCCTTTGAACGTCGTTTCCATCTACTTCTGCCAAGAACTGCATCCAGACAATACCATAGCCAAGAAATACACCAGAATCCCTGATGTGCCCTTCTAATGCCATCTCGCATATTACGAGCAAGAGGCAGTCACAAAACCAACAGCATTTTTGGTTACAGTGTCACAAAGAGTTAGACCTATGTACCGTGCTACCTGCATTGGAACACAGCAGTTCGTAATGCCTGATCAAAGAAAAAAGTATAATACACAAGTTCCTGTCAAGGAAAGTCAGTTCACTGAGCAGCCTCAGACTTCGCAATGCCTCCAGGCAGCTAATTCGGTAAATTATGTTACATGTTTCCAAACTTTTGACATAAGTGCACTGTTGTGGTATATATAGTCTTTGATATTACCTATTAAATGTATAGTTGAACATCATTACATGAGCTAAAGGTTGAAAAATAAAACAAAAACAGATGATAGGCTAAGCTAACAGGCTAAATGGTCAACGGTTTGCTAAGCTAACTTAAAAACACCAAGAATGTGAAGTATTTAATATCATAGTATTTAATCTACAACTATGGTTATATACTATTATATGTAATAGTTTTAAAGGTATGTCTGACCATGGAGTCTCTAAATACAGTATTCATTAAAAGTACTTTCAGCCAGTGGAATTGCTTCAAATTGAGTCCTTCAGGTAAACTTAACTTAATTTGTGATTTTGTTTCCCCTTTATTGGCCATTGGCATAGCACCTGCACTGCATTAGTAATCTACCAACAGAGCTGGGTAGTAACTGATTACATGTAATCTGGATTTCGTAATCAGATTCCAAAAATTGAGTACTTGTAATTAGAAAAAGTTACATTTTAAAATACTCGTAATCAGACTACAGTTACTTTTGTATGGACTACATGATTAAATATTATTCAGGCAATAGCAATACATTATTCATAATTCATTGATTCTCCCTAATTTGTTAGGGATTTGTAATCTTTTCAATTTTCCTTACCAAAATAGCCTACCGATTATATAAATATATATGTATATATAGTCCAGTTTTGTGGACATTCACACAAAGATCAGTCATTAGTCAGGTGGCGACTGGATTTGAACACTGGATTTACAAAAATCATTTCAGGTTTAAGAAGGGTTTCAACATTTCATCAACTACTGATGAACACATTCATTTTTATTTGAATTATTACTCTGTAGGTTTTTTTAAACCATGTATTATTAATTATAACTAAATCAAATGCACATATTCACGTTATTTCTTAGTTACGTGTAATGCAGGCATTACAAAACTTTTTGTCATCTAAACCTTATTCACCAAATATATTTGCTTTAAGTACACCTAAGAATATAAAATAAATATTTCAATAATTAAGTATCACATTTGCATGTTCAGGGTTTCATTGATGTTGATTAATGATCACATTGCATGCAAGTAAATTTAAATATTTCATATTTTTTAGTAAGTGTTTTATTTAAAACAAAGACTATAGAAATACAAAGACGTTATCTCCTATACTTATGAATGGGAGAAACTGCAATGTGCACTATGGAGGAATAGTCCCATCTTCTAAATGAAAGAGCCCAATTTCCCATAGAAACCTGACTACCAGCCAATGCACATGCGCTGAATAAGCACGCATGCACATTGCTGGTCTAACCTTTTAAATGCTATTTGAGCATAAGAAACAACATTCATGGGGTAATTAATTTCTGTAGATTTTTGTTGTTGATTTGACATATGTAATTTAATTGTGAGTTCAGCAAGCAGTTTTTGAGATTTCAGGATTCCCCCATTCATTAAGATAGTTCTTGTATGAGCTGCCCGGAGGCATTGCAAACATGGCTGCCGAGTGAAGAGACTTTCCTCAAAAGTGAGTTTATTTTAAAATTATTTATTTTCATTAAAAAAATTTGGATTTAATTCATTGTCAGATTTTCATTAAACTCACAACCCCCTGCAGTTCCTTTATGAACCCTAGTTTGGGAAACCTTGATGTAATATTATGTTTAATGCACTTCATGTTGTAAATTTACAATGAATGGAACAGGTTTTCTTACTCTTTGCATTTTTTACATCATTATGGTACAAGATAATGCTATTTAAATCAATGTGATACACGAGTTAAATCAAAAGTAATTAAAAGTAATCTGATTATATTACCTAAAATGTGTTATTTAACGGATTACGTTACTGACTACAATTTGTGTCATGTAATCTGGAATCAGTAACAGATTTCAATTTGTAAGTAATCTACCCAGCTCTGTCTACCAATAACTACAATTCCACATGTATATATAGCCATAATCACTTCAGCTTAAAATGTCTTGTGTAAGACACATGTATGCTTGTATACTTCATGTGCATGTATGTATAGATGCATGTATATATTACAAATATCATTGGCCTCATGACAAATTGTTCGTATTTAAAGTCTGCTAATGTTTTATTGTAAAAAATGTACAGTATACTGTCTTATAATACCACAAGGCTGTTTTGAAGCTTTAGCAGCAGCTGCAGGGTCACAGGTAACATGTAACATTGTTTTCAATTCTTTCTAGCCAACAGTATGACAAAGTAGAAAAAACACAGAAAGATATATTCTGTTTTTGTAAAACATGTCTAGATAAGTGCGTATGATTGTGAAAAATGGGTCACTGGCCTCTAGCACTCTATAGATGGGAAAAAATGCTCACTCCAGGACATCAAACATGATGACATCAAGTGGGCCATAAAGATGGCAGAGTGTAGCAATCCCTGTTTCGCAGGAGCCATGTTTTCCTCAGACCGTGGGGCTACAGTACATGTATTCACTCTAAAGAGCTCAGAGTCTGAAAGACTAGTGACATTTCAAGAACCAGCCATAAACTGAGATAATAAAAGATAATAAAAGTGCTCATAATACACTAATTAGATTACCACTGTTTTAGAGCTAAAAGGATGCGAGAGGCTGGCACTGAAAGACCCTACTGGACCCTAGCAGACAAAATCACACTCTTTGAGTGCTCATTAAGGCAAGGCAAAAGAAATAGATAAATCCCACTAATTAAACCATTTTTGTTTATATGATGCTACTGTGAGAGTGCAAATGGCCACCAAGAGACCAAAAGGTGTTTGGAAGTGATGGTCAGTGCAGATCCAGAGACGCCTCTGGTATGCAACACCAGCGAACTTTCTTCCAGAGATTGCTTCTCTGCGGGATGTAAATGTGGACTGTATAATTTAATGAGGAGGCTGCTGTAATTACTTGAACAGCTACGGACATATAAATCACAACACATCCACAGACCAGCGCCTTAATGGGAAATGTTCTTGAGGAGAAAAACAGTATTCCACTTTTAATGCAGTGTAGAGTAAACTTCTATAATTTCGAAATGAATAATGTGTCCAGAGCCTGCGGTTTTTACAAGGATTTATGTGTTTGGTTTGGCATTTAGAAACGTGCTTTTGCTACACACGGCTTCCTTTCCGAGAAATAATGTTGGTTGACTTGTATGTTCTGCCGGACAGAAGATTGCAGTGACTAATGAGAAGAACATGAGTGAAATGCATTAACATGACAGTTTTTCAGTTGTGGGCGTGAACAAAGGTGATAAAGTGATTATTTGATAAGATGAAGTTAAACAGGCAGGCAGGGATGGTACTAAGTCGAGTGTGTGTCTCCATTCACTCCTCTTGTTCTACTAATCCCACGGCTACTGTAGGACACTTTTGGTCCATGTCCCACCGGTGGCGCTCAGTAATTGTGTGTATAGCTCATTGATCCGTTTCGTGATTGCACAAACAAAAGGAAGAAGGGGAAAGTACCGAGTAAAATAAGCAAGGAAACAGGAGGGCTGCTTTTTAATGTGATGAAGAGGATAGTTTGCACAGTTATCAAAACGTGACATGCAGGAACTTTCTTTGTCCTTCTTGCTCAATGACTTTGTGATTTTCCGCAGTTCGTATATTTACTTGGAGGCCGGTGACATTAGAATAAAGAAAAAGGAGGAAATAATTACTCTGTGTTCATGTTGGTTTCTGAAAAAAAAACAATTTACCATACAATTAAAAAAAAAACAAAAAAACATACATCACAAAATGTGATGTAACCTAGTAAAAATTATTCAAATATTTGTTTACATGTATGCATATTTTTTTCATTATTTTCAAAAAGGTTTTTAAATACAGTGATGGCCAAAATGATTCGAACACTAGTATTTTCAGCAGCTAAAAATGGTTTTAAGTCAGTTATTTCTATCTTTTGCTGTAGCGTGTAAGTAGGAAATATCGGTTTACATTTGCAAACATTCAGTTTGCCATTAATTGATCGGATCTGATCATCATCCAGTCTGTCTGGAATGACTTGAACAAACTGAGACAGACTAAATCCAGAAGAACTGTGGCAACATCTCCAAGATGCACCGTGAATTAACATCACCATTAATTATTAATTCATAAATAAAATGCTAAGTGTTTGAGAAGTCATGCCATGTGACATTACAAGCTGAATATGCCTTGTCTTGTTATAAAAAGTCAAATCACTTTTACAAATACCAAAATAAATTATTGCACAGAATGCATGTTTCTGTTAAAACTATGGAAAGACTGCATGCCAGTTTCCATAGTTTTAACAAGCTATCGTCTGAAAATCAGTATTGGTCACCAGCTTATGTTTTGCATTGATGTTGGAATTGGATCATGGGATGTTGGGATCTAAATCTCTTTAATCAACCAGTTTTCCCAGAAAACTACTCTTCAGTAAAGTTTTAAACTACAGTTGGTTCACCGGCATAAACCAGTTCGATCTGGCATGGGAACTGCAGGGTTGTAAGCAGCACTTTCAGATTTCTCAAATGCCAGGCAAATACTCCTGTAGCTATTCATTCTATTCAGTGTATTAGCAGCGCACTTAGGTGAAGAGCCACAGCCCATAACAATGAGATCCTGGCTTTGCTTCCGTAGCATGCTATCACATTGCTAATCCATTCAGAATAATGCTGGGAATGTGAAATGAGTCCTCCCTGAAGACACATTTCCCTTTATTAATATGTTACACTTCATGCCATTTTTCCTCATTAAAAGATGCCTGTTTCAGACCCTCTCAGGGTCTGTTGGTAATTTGAAGCATCAAGTAAACTGGAAGCACTGGTGTGGTACATTTATTAAATGTGTTAGTCTAATGGCTAACCTCAGCCAAACCTGTTTGTTTCTGTAAATATGTGAGAGGATTAGGAAGCGCAGTATCCGTTCAATTTATTCTACTTTATATGAAATAAAGCTGAAAATGGTAAGCATTTACTGAATATGTTTTTAATATGTCAGCATAAATTACATTTCCGTAATGCTCAATTAAAGCGATATTCACCAGAAAATGAATCTTCTGTTATAAAATGATTTTAACCCTCTGTTGCTTTTCTGTTGATGAACACCTTGCCCTTTTTTCCATACAATAAAAGCAAAGTGACCTTTGACCAGTGTTATTGTAATTAACTAAAGCTACAACTATTACATTTTTTTTTAAGAAAATATGTAAGCAGATGTAAAAGAAAATATTAAAATGATATCTAAAATTTTAGAAATGTTACCTTGGCAGCTAACTGAAAAAAATTAAGTTCAAGCACTAAAATTACTAACTATAAATAAAGACAGAAAAAAGGGTTAACACTTTACTTAAAGCCTTTACATATAATGCATTATAAAGTGTTATTGAAGGGAATAATGCTTTATAATTATTCAAATGTGTGTTGTAATACATTGTAATATCTTGTTGCAAATCATTTTAACCAGATTTAAAATGCACAGTGTAACAATGAATTGCTAAGTGTTATAATGTATTAACTGGTGCATTACAATACATAATTAATGCATTAAACTACTTTTATAATGCATTATACATAAAGGCTTTAGGTAAAGTGTTACCTCCAAAAAAACTAAATGTAATATATAAAAATAAACAAATAAAATGACAAAAGCACATTACAAAAGTAAGAAAAAAGCTTATTAAAATTACGTTTTTTATCGATATAAATAAATATTTGTAATAAAAATTAAAGCAAAAGAGGAAAATAGACAAATTTAAGTCAGTTCAAAATAAGATTAAAAATATAATATTAATAATAATATATAAATAATATTAAACCAACACTACCAATGACAGTAAAGCTCCTAAGAGGAAAAACCTTCACAATAAATTGTACAATGATTGGACTGCTAAAAGTCCAAATGGACATTCTGTCAAGTTTAAATGTGTACAACAGCGAATGAGATCTGCGAACTTCTGTGGAGACGAAGATTTTCAGTCCATATAAACATATTCTCCCCACACAAAGCTATTATATGGCCTTAGAAGACTTGAAATGGACTGTTTCAGCAGCCCCAGTGTCTATTTATTTGAGTTGTGTGGAAAAGAGCACTGCAGACATTCTGCAAACATTCTGTGTGTTCCTCAGACGAGAGGAAGTCTTGCAGGTTTGGAACGATATGAAGCTGTGTAATTGACATCTTCAGATAAACTGTTGCTTTAACCATAACTAAAAACCCTTTATAGTCCCCACACGTGGAACTAGCATTTCAAGAACGCATTTCAGGGTACGTCTGACTACTTCCTAACGCGGTTTACGACAGACACGCTAAAGAAATAAAGACAGGCAGAGGATCCGTTCTGTCACTCATTTTTAATAAAGCTTTCCAGAGAGCTTGAGCACCAACAAATGTATCAGCCCAACTGCAACCATCGATCCCCGGCAAGCCTAACGAGAAAAATGTGCACGTCAGGCTGCGAGGAGCTCTCTGTCTCTGTTCCTGTCAAACTCCACTTCTCCCTTCTCCTCTCCCACGGCTGCACAAGGCAGATTGCGGGAGAGAGGTGTGGAGATCGAGAGGAGAATTCTGAGGGCGTCTGAGTGGCCGGGGGGGCTTCCTCCTGCGGCAGACATATTCACCTCCCCCCAGTCTGGCAGAGTGCTGACATATCTGTCCTTGCTTGCTACAAGCTCAGAATTAAGATGGCAGCATGCGAGGCAGAGACCGGTGTGGCTCTGATCGGGCACGTGCTAGCTAGCGGCTGTTTTGCAAGAATTCTTCTGGGTTTTTCTCGTCCATCATGCAGCGTAATGGCTTGGATGCTGTCATTGCTTAAATCTAATCTCTGCCTTTGTCTGTCTGTGTCAGTATTTTCTCTCCTCCACTGCTCGTCTTGCACCTCTGGATCTCAGTGAAGTCATATTGCTCAGAGAATGTGGCAATCAGCAGGAGACAAAGCCTTGAAGCTCGATCTCAGAGAAATGTCACATGCATCACAGTCGTCCCATTCATCAAATCAGAGGATCCCTTTCATACTCCATTTCGCTCTCTATCCTTCCTCCATGGGCGTTTTCTCGGAGAAGCAAGGGAAAAAATACTGTATGCAAAAATAGCTGACCATACACTCTTTAAAATAAAGGTGCTTCATGATGCCATAGAAGAACCTTTTTGTTTAAATGGTTCCATAAAGAACCTTTAATATCTGCAGAACCTTTCTGTTTCACAAAAGGCTATTTGAAGCGAAAGAAGGTTCTTCAGATTATAAAAAGGTAAGGAAGAGATGCTTCTTTAAAGAACCTTTGACTGAATGGTTCTTTGTGGAACCAAAAATGTTTATTCTATGGCATCACTATGAATAACCTTTTGAAGTAACTTTATTTTTAAGAGTGTACAAATATACAAATATTTCTAAGTATTAAAAATCGACCCTGTCCAACACCTGGACGAAAAGGTAACCTCCGTGATGAGATGATAGGCTCATTACCCTGCACATATAGGACACCTATAATGTCCACAATTAGCTCAGAAATGAACTTAATTGAAAATAGATGAACTAATTACAAAGTAAACATCTCTCCCACTCAGACTTCCGCAGTTTTGCTCTTGCTCAAACTGGAATGAACTTGAAGTGATGATCTGTGAGGCGGTTGTTAGTGAGCATTTAGCTCACTTAAATTAAAGCGGCATCACTTTGGCTGCGAGCTTTATGACACCTGCATGTTTCCAGAGGATTTGTTGACTTATTAACTGAAATCAAGGTGACTATTAAGTAAATAAAAATAGTAGCTAATCAAACATTAGAGTAGGTCAAAAAGATACCTGAAATATTATTGCTGTTGTATTGATAATTTTTGAAGAATATAAAAATAAGAAGAAAATTATACATAATTATTTATTTAAAATAAATAGCTCAGAATGAAAAAATCCATAAACTATTTGACTATGGCCTAAATAGGTTGTATATTAATATAACAATACAAACATAATATGTAAAAAGGAAAAAAATTGTGTTGTCAAACGATTAATCGCATCTAAAATCAAAGTTTTTTTTGCATAATATATGTGTGTACTGTTTATATTTATTATTTATATATAAATACAGACATGTTTGTATATTCAATATATTTATATATAATATAAACTATATGAATATAAATACATACATGTAAATATTTTCTAAAAATATATACTGCATGTGTGTGTATTTATATATATATATATAAATATACACAGTACACACACATATTATGTAAACAAAAACGTTTGTATTGTATTCTGAATGCGATTAATCATGATTAATTGTTTGACAGCACTAGTAAAAAGTAATAATAAAAGTGTACTATATTCTGGAATTGATTGATTGTTGATAGTGTCAGCTGAATATCTTATTAAAAAATGTACAAATAATGACTTAAAAACAAAGAAGAAATTCTACTATAATAGGAAAAACATATTTGTTAGACTGATTCGACTGTTAGATGAGCACAAGGATGAAGTGATTCTAATCAACATATTTGAAATGACATAGCAATGGTGAGTCTGTGTTGCCAGTATGAAGTTAATTAAATATGAATTAAATTCTGAAGTGTGATCTGAATCGCTTTGCACATTGTCTTCTTTAATATCTCAGAATAAACAAAATCTCAAAATCATTTTTTTTTTATTACAAATCTGTGTTAATTTTTTTAAATGTCCCTATTTTTCTAAATGAAAGTATGCTATTTTCTGTGAATGTACAAGACTACCTGCTTCATTAGTTCTGGTAACGAGAAGAATAATAAAGTGCAGTAAATGGTAAAAGTATTTGTGCTACAAAAGAGTCTCTTTATGATTACAATAATACATTTAAATAATATGATCATAAATACCATTTTGTAATTTCAAGCAGCATAACAGACTATTTTTGTACAGCAAAATAGCTGGAAGTGAATAACACCGGAAGCCTTGCACAGTCGAGTTACAAATGGCTGTGTCACTATTAAATTAAAATGAATGCTGGGTACACACTAAAAGATTTTTAAAATCTTATACGATCTTCAAAATGTGAGAGACCACAAACATGAGGACAAAAACAATCCTAGATTTAACCCTTTGCTCCTATAGTGTGTGGTGTGCTGCGATGTGACAAAGACAGCACACCACACACCAACAGATTTTCAACCAGAGTCCTGACTGTGAACACGAGAAATCTCACAGAATCTCTCGAGACTTGAGAATAAACAAGATTTTGTTTGTTTTTGTAATTTCAATTTTAGAACAAAGAACATACAAGGGCAATAACATATAAATTACATCAAATACAATAATAAAAAACAGTAATAAATAAATAAAATAAAAAAGGACAAGCAATAAGAAATTTCCTTAAACAAGTATAAATGATTACAAATGATTCAAAGAATAGTTTAAGGCTTTAAAGTAATGGCAAAGTCCCAGTCTTTGGTAATGGCAGGAAGAAATTGCGATGATAGTGTGTTGAAATGCTTTTCTGTCAGCTGGCTTTCTGATTGGATATTGTTTCGTTTCACGTGATAATCTACAGATCAAATGTGCATTTGTCCTCGGTGTCCCCCCACACATCAGGATTTTTGATTCGCGATCGGGGCGCCTCCGATGTTCTTCCGACCAGATTCAGTCACTCTTAACACACCTCACACCACAGGAAAATCTGACAAGATAATCTTTAGATCCACCAAGATAATCAGGGCATTACCTAGGATTGTCGGAAGGGGAGAAATAACACGTTTCGGGATCTCAAGCAGACTCAGTTTGAAGGCAGTAGAGATTTTTCACTTGTGAATCAAATACTGTGAATATTAATTGTGAATAATCTGCTTTATTGTCCTTTGCAGCATTCTTAAACACTCTTTTTTTAGTCGATACGCACTCAAACACATAAATAATACACATAAAGAATGGTCTGTTCTGTAACAACTGAGAATGATTCAAATGACTCATTTAAGTGACTCACCACCTACTGATGTAAAGATGTCACCTCCAGAAAGAGTCAGTCAACTAATCTGAAGAAATCTTTTTGGTGATCGGATTCAAACATCTGCTTTAAGCCCTACACATATTAATTAAACTCAAACTGTAAGTGAGTGCTAGTCAGCAAGAGAAAATCAAAGTGACAGAGTCGAATTATTGCTCTGTTCTTTATAAGGATGTTTAAGACAATAACCCCAGAGGCACATTCTCTCCAACTTCTTCCATTATTTCTCTCAGCCTCTCTCTCTTTCTTTTCACTCACATTTATTTTGTGGAGAATCCCTTCAGCGGGATTATGGATTCAGCACGTCTTCACACTCTTCCTCTACTTAGAATTGAAATTAGCCGATTTGTCTTGCATTCCAACATTGTGTGTAAAACAGAACAACATAAAATGTGCAGGAGAGGAGCAGCAGAAATAAGCGCTTGTGTTGTGATTTAACAGACTTGAACTTTTTATAGTATGACTAGATTATTTTGACCATAGCAAGAAAATCTACAGGATATCAAGAGCTAAAGTTAGTCATGGCTCAGTGATTGAGAGTTAGTTCATATACATAAGGGTTCCAAATTAAAATGAGTTTCCTAATTAATCGTTGATATTATTCTTCTTTCTGTAACTTTATCACACAGGATTGATGCGGGAAAAAAAACATCTATTACCATAGAACATTACAGAATCATTGCCAATACTGATATTGATACTGATGTTTTCCCTCCAAAGTGATGTCCTTTCCTGAAGGAGGATGTAATTAAGAACCTGTTTTGTTATTTAAAGGTATATTACAAAAGACCAACCAGATAGAATGTGACATTAGCAGTGTCAGGACCTCTAGGCCCCTACCCCCCCCGATTTCTATTGAGGGGGACCAAATGTCCCACCCTTCAATCATTACCGAGGCTCCCTCTAGAAAACCCCAGTTTGTATGGGCTGGTGCTGACTCTGGATATTGGGGGAAATTAATAACTCAGTCATTAAAATTCACCCAAATATTATATTTCTGTTACAGATTTATACATCTATATAAATTATACAGCTGTTAGACACAGCCGTTCATAAGTCTGACTGCTTGCAGGAAGAAACTGGACGATCTGGTCTGAATACTCATTATGAACGCTGCTGCTATTTTGGGCCGCTATCTATTAGTTGGTTTCTCTTAGTTTAGCATTGAATGATCTATGATGATGTTTACTCATCTACTTACTGTACATGCACATTTTGTAAAAGGTGCTTTGTGACGTGATTTGGCAGCAAAGGTTCTTTTAAGAACATAAATAAAGTAACACATATTTCCCAGGTTGACTTCACCCCTTTAATACAGTGATGACTCTGTGGCTACAGTTCACTTCTATCACAGCAGGTAATCACAGCTACTACAGCCTAACATACATTAAACCATTACAGACTTCCAGTCTAAGAATTGTTTTGGAGAGCCATGTTTTCTTTCCTGTGTTCATGTAATTCCTCTCTATAATTTACATGGCTGACTGAAATGTTGAAGCACCAGTTCTGTCATGACAACTCTCAGAGGGATTGGCTTGGTAATGTACATGACATTGTTAATGTATTTGTTCTTGGTGGAATAGATCTGCTACGCTGCTGCTGCGGCAGAGCAAGTACTGACACTTGCTACTGCCAATACATCCACAACATGCTGCTGCTGCTGCCCATATAACACATATGAATTACCCCATATAGCATACATGAATCACCTCGTAGCAGATCTATACAGGTGGAGCTGGGGAAGGTGGAGGGTTTCTGAAGTGCACTGCCAATCTGCTACAGCAAACAAAAGCCAGCTATTTGAATGCTCAACAATGAGCTCATTGGCTACTGATGCAAGAGTAAACCAATCAGCTGTGCCATGTAATAATGATGACATTAGGTCAGATTGAGTTGGACCTATCGGACTGCGCCAGCTAGAGTTTTATGCCTGCCAGAACTCTCTATTTACCTCAATCTTTAATTAATTCTATTGATCACGGTTCTTCATCTACTCTACTCTTTTGTTTTTGTCTAAACTTACATTACATATATGATGTCCACATTAAAAGCAATTGTGTAACTGTACTACTCTTAAAATAAAAAAAATGAATCAAAAATATTTACAAAGTTTTGATGTAAAAAAAAAATATTTGTGATTTTAATAATTCATGCATCAGAAGGTTCAATAAGCAGTACATTTGCATTTAGATGGCCTCTTGCATTTTCAATAAATAGGGTCATGGGGTCGTTTTATAAAAAATTGATATCTGGCAGAAATACAGGAAGATTTTTTGGGTTGGAGGTGCTGAAATATTTGAATGAGGATATGCAGCTGAAAATAATCTCTTACATAAAATGAAGGAATTCATCTTATACATTAAATTAATAGATATTCCTGACTGAAGGACAAACATTTCTAAAGAATATTAAGAAGTCAGAACATTTCAAACATTGATAATATTTTATTTTGAACCAAACCACCACATGTTAAGAGGCAGTGCAGTCCATATAATGTATTCTGCAAATTCTCTACATACCCAAGCCATTTGAAAGAATTAGTTTGCGGACTGTCTAATTACTATTAACATTACTTTAAATTCCCTTGTCATTTGAGGTCTAACATTAAGCTTACATAATAAATTGTTGTGAATATGCATGCAACTAAATGTAAATGTTTATTTGTAAAAAGACGTACATTTTCTGCAAATCTGTCAGTTATGGAGAGATTAGCATCTTTGAAGTAGGTTAAAAAATATAAAAAATAGTCACTACCATAACATTTGGCGGAGTTTCGGTAGTGACATTTTTTTTTTTGAGGTTTACCAAAATATTCATTACCGAAACATGTCATCATTGTTTTGGTAGTGACAAAAGGGAACACGTAATCCTCATATTTGGGGGAAATAAACAAAATTAATACAGTTATGTGATTTTTGTTTTGTTTTGGAACTTGGTATGCTTTAGTAGTGTTTTAGTATGCGAGTTAAAATTCTGTAATGTGATGTGGTCACTACAAAAGCATTCCTGTTACTACCATAAATGTGCAGTCACTACCGAAACATGGGATGTTTTCAAAAAAATAAAAGTATACTGAATTATTGTCAGACTTGTGTCCCTGTGTCTTGTGTTTCCACGTGCTCCCAGTGTTTCCATGCCCATCTAGTTTTCCCCAGTGTTTATAAGTCCTGCGATTCCCTGCCTCAATCTTAATCATCATGTTTGTCCCACTCCATGTTTCCCTGTGTTCAATACAATAAAGGATATTGTGTTTGATGAACTCCTTGCCCCTCGTTCTCTACTCCTATGTATTGTGACAATTATCAACTAAGATGTTATGGTAGATTTTAGTTCAATGTATATTCAAACTAATGAATCCTTAACTTTGAAATCAGTATGTCCAACTTTTTGCTTTTTACTAAGAAAAATTGGATTAAAAATACAACAAATCTCATAAATTACACTTGAATATTGTTGAAAAAGTAATTGTTGTTGATTTACTGCTGAAAGGTTTTAATAAAATAGCAAAAACAAATATTTTCAATGTAGATGTAAGCGAAATCTTAATAGGTTAATATCGTTTCAGTAGTGACAAATTTGGGGAGAGGACAAATATTCAAAATTTTCTGAAAATACAATGAGAATTAACTGCACAATTACTAGAAATGTGTACCTTTGCATATTATACAATTTGCATGAGTAAAAAAATTGAGAAAATTCTGACATTTTACCAATTCTGTAGAATGGCCCATTTATGCTGTATATATTTCCATTTCTTAAATAATTAAAATAATTTAACCAATATCAATTTAAGTTAAACAGATTCAACTAGAAAATAATTTTATTGGACAAGAAGATTATTGAAGTACATTTTACAATAACATACTAATTTAGTCTTACTACTTCAACATTTCATATTTAATTCAATGTGTTACTTGCGTCACATTGTAATTTATTGTCAAATTTACTAGCAATTTGAGTGAAAAAAAATTCTAAAATTTTTTTAAGGTGAAGGCTGAATCAGGTGGAAATGTTTTACAGCATGGACATGTCAAGCTTTTTTCCTGCAGCTGCTCCCATGTGCTGGCATCAGCATACTTACTTCTCAAACATGTGACGTCTGTGCACTTCATGTGCTCCACGTCCGTCCCAAGAGTAAGTATCAGAGCGAGAAGGTTGTGCTGCTGTGTAGAAACAGGAGAGGCTTGTTATCTTTGAGAATATCAAATGAGGGCTGACAGTGCTTCTATTTCTTGGTTTTTGAAAATAAATTCCCCCAGTAGCAGGGCCTGTCTCAGGTAGAGCCACTGCTGGTATTGAGTCCACTTTTAAGCACCGCCACTGAGAGACGGGGAAAGGGAGGAACATTTCCTCATCGATGCCCCCTCTAAGTGTTTGCCACAGATCTGGCACCCATAGTGGCCGGCATATCTCTTTGGGTGTCTGTCTTATGGCAGAACAAACATGTTGATAAAAAAGAGTCTCCTCTCTCTACTTCTCTCCCTCTACGGCATTTGCATCTCTTGCCTTCAAATCTCTCTTTATCACGCTCACTCTCTCTTTGACAGGTTATCTTTCTGCAGGAGATGCTGCATTGTCACACCTGAGGGTGTCGAAAGGGAAAATATGCTCTGAAAAAACAACAAACAGGGACAGGGAGATAAAAAAGAGAGAAATCAAGAAAGAAAAGACGGGTTGCTAGTATAAAGAAAATGACAAATAAAATCTATTTAATATCTCAATTATTTCTCCCACACACCAAAGGTCCTTTTTCGTGATGCACAGCAAAATGAATTTCTGTATAAATCTTTAACAATCCAATCTCATGTAAAAATTTCAAATTAAACTGACACATTTAATTATGAATGGTTTTACGTATGATTTACTTAAAAAATAATTTAGCTTTTTTCATGAATAAATCGCATTGAGATTAAATGGAGAGCCATTTTTATACAAAAAATAAATAATACAAAATAAAAAAGACCTCAGCAATCTCATGTGAGTCTTTTCTAAAGTTTCAGAAGCAATATCAACAATGTTAAAAATAATAAATATCTGAAATTCTTCCTGTACCAAATGATCTTAACTACACTCTTAAAAAATGCTGGGTTAAATACAACCCAGCGCTGGTTAAAATATGGACGAACCCAGCGATTGGGTTGTTTAGACCCAGTGGTTGGGTTACTGCCCAGAAGGTTAGGTTAAACATTTAACCCAACTGTTGGTTGAAAACAACCCAGCATATGTTTTGTCCAATTTTACCCAGCACTGGGTTGTATTTTACCCAGTATTTTTAAGAGTGTATGGTATCCACAATAAAGCAATAGTTTAATCAGAATTGTACATTCTATCATCATTTACTCACTTATTTTCTTGAAAGTTTGGTGTCAAAATGTTTTTTTTTTAAGAAATGATTTCAATAGCAATCAGAAATTACACATTTGTATTACACGTGACAGTTAAGACATTTATGTAACAAAATGTGCTGTTTTGTTGAACTTTGTGTTCATCTGAGAATCCTGAAAAAATATTTCACAGTTTCCTCAAAACATAAGCAGCACCATTTTCCACATTTATAATAAGGAATGTTTCTTTGAGCAGCAAATAAGCATATTATAATTATTTATCATCATGAAGGATCATGTGACATTGAAGACTGCAGTAATGATGCTGTTTTACCATCACAGGAATAAATTAAATTTTAAATTAAATAGAAACCAGTTATTTTATATAAATATAATATTTTTACTGTATTATATTTTATATTTTACTGTATTTTTGATCACATAAATGCAGCCTTTGTGAGCACAACAGACTTCTTTTAAAATCAATTAAAATATTAAAATTACCAAACATCTTCGGTTCACAATTCAACTTCACACACTGGAATTTCATGAATTTTAGACCAGATTTAATGCGTCACATAAACATGCGGACAAATTAAGATTCAGGTGACATAAAAAAGTATCAGATGTGAAAGTATGTTTTTGCTGTTTACATGCATTCAACAAGATCCAATCTGTGCCAGATATTAGTGAAAACAAACAAAAGCGGAACTGGCTGACAGTGTAAATGTAACCTTTCATAAGAGTTCACTCTCGATTAGCTTTGCACCCTTGCAGCATTTGCCATCGATGGGCTTCATATATTACATTTTAATTTATTGTGAACAGATGGCCACATTTACTTGTAATACGAAACATAATGCAGACTGACACAAATGAGACACGAAAGAGACAGTAGGCTTAAAACACGTTGTCAATATATTTGGTACTGTCAAGCCTTGTTGCTAAGAGTTTTTAGAGCAAATTATAGTGTGCATTGTTCTGTTACCAAATTGAAAAGCATATTGCTTTATTTTAAGACGAGACTGTTGCATAGATACCACTGCTAAAGAAAATTGCAAAATCTTTCCATCACAGTAAAGCAGCCTTATGCATAAATATAACACATATATGTGAAGCATGTCGCCAGGTGACACGCATCGAGCACATTCCCAGCATAAAGAGTTTAATATCACACGGCTCGAGGCTCTGTGTGCAACTGCCATATTTATATTCCAATCTTCCACACCGAAAACCCACATCGCAGAGCTCATAAAAGATTCATTCGGCGGGGAAAAGCAAGGTCGCACAGGAAACCGGTCAGAAGGTAGTAACTACAACACACCAACATCAGGCAAACGCAAAGCGGCCATGCAAGATCCCACCAGCTGACAGCCCCATCGTCCCATTATTACGATAACCTCCTGGAGACTGGCCGCAGATGACCCTGCCCTCGCTCGCATGATGTGTGTTGACTAGTTAGGGTGCATCTGTGCACGTGTTTTATTAGGTCACGATGTGCGGTGGCACTAGTGTGTGCGGCTGTGTACAGTACTAGTAGGCCAGAGCAGGGGAGGACAGGCCTCTCACTGGCTGCTCTCGCGGCTGTCAGAAAAATGTCACATTCGCTTAGAATCAAGTCCACAGAGCCGAGGGAGCCCAGCAGACCTGATACCGCACGCCTGATATTCACGCCACCAAGCAGACAGCACCGTAGCCCGACACAAAGAGAGAGAAAGAGAGGCAGAAAACGATGACACGCTACTTGAACAGGATGCTCTGTTAATCTGCCGCTTGGGTGACGGAACAGATTCAGCAGAACTAAAAGAAGAATTTCATGTACTAGCTTGTACTAAATGTAATGTAATTCAATAATTGTCAAACCGACCACGCTGTTTGTTTTTTCTAACGGGGTAAAATCGAAGAGTCCCGTGGCCTTTTATTTTGGGTGTTAAAGGAAAGTGACAGATATTTGGGGTGGGATTGAGTTGTAGTGCTTTAATGTTACAGCCTTCTGCGGCAGAGAAGAGCCTGGGGGTCTCACCTGGGGAACGAGCTGGAAACAGACCCTTCACTCAAGCGGTCATCTAAGGACGCGTGGTTAGATGCTCCATTAGGCCGCGGGACAGTCGAACACGCACATCTGCACATCGTCGACATTCACAGAGGCACCAGAGGCCTATAAAAGCTCATTCAAGACACCTGCCGTGGTCAGCTCAGGCCATTGTTCCCCTGAGCCCTGCTGGAGTGTGGTGTCACACCAGGACAAACATGCTTTCAGGTAGAAACATTAGCGAATGAGGAAGATCTTTTCCTGTTTGGTCCTTGGGCCAGGTCTTAATCAGGACACAGAAGGTGAGAGTTCACAAATTTACCCAAAAATGCTGCCACAATGCTGCTACACCGGTCAAAGAATCTTTAAGCAGATGTACAGGTGTTCATAAAAACCTCACTGACTGCTTCTGAAAGGGCCTTTCATAGTTCACTTTTCATTGAGGTTTGCCACTGCCTAACCAAAAGCTACAATCACACAAACGTTGAGAGGAAAACATCAGTCATTACCAATAATTAGTAAAAGAGAACTACTGAATCCATTAGTTAAATGGTCGCCTCAGACTGTTCACAGGCCGTCTGATGATTATTGTACACAGAATGACAAGGGTTGTTTTGCAGAAAGGGGAAGTTTTAATCTGATTAGCTGGCTTAATGTATTTTCTGGATGTTTTTATTTGCCCACCAGCAAACAAAATTGTGTTGTACAATTGTGTTGTATCTTGTAATGTTCATTGCATTACATTTAGATATTAAAACATTTTATGAAATTTGTATTTATTTTTGGGGAACACTTAAAAAAAAATCCAAAATGTATTTGTTTTTTTGCAGTGATGTCATAGAAGAACCCTTTTTTTTGTTATATAGTTCATAGTATAACCATTTTTTAATAATGGTTCAATAATAATAATGGTTTAATAATATAACCCCCAAAAATAACAACAACAACAAAAAAATGCTTCCACTAAAAATAACTTTTGGTATGATGGAAAGAATCCATAAATGTTCCATGAATGGCTCTACATGGAACCACTGATTCACAAAAATAACAATTTAAAAAGTGTAGGACTGCAACAATACAATAAGTGCTGTATATGTACACATATATATATACACACACAACACACACACATATATATATATATATATGATGGGCTCTATTTAACCGTTTTAGCCCATTTGCTAAAATAACAAAGACTCACCCCTAAACCTAGCTCCCAGTGGGTTAACGCAAGTCAGGTAAAGCGGTTGAAAACACTGATTGGTTTGAAAAGGCCAACCAGCGTTCTGCAGATGTTTATGGGTGGAATAAGCTGCAATGTAAATTTGTAGGCCAACCTGAAGGCTTCATTTCCAATAAGTTTCCCTGTGAATGTTAAATAGGTTTAAAGAGGTCTTTGGTCCATTTATAGCAACTTCCATTTTTAAAACTCATGTTGTGTTTTGGTCATTCTGACAACAGAGAGGATTTTATTTTGTCACAAAAATGCTACTTAATGTTATCCCACTGGTCTTAAACTGACTTTGCACACATAAGGCTTTTTCCTTACCTTGTTACACTTGTGCTATTCACAGTCAAAATGAACCAGCCTATAAAAATTGCTCATAAATCTTTATAAATACAAAATATACGAATCAAGATTTTTTTATCAACTTGTTTTAATAAAAAAAAAAAATTATTAGCAGAGGTAAAAAAAATGTTTACTTACTGATACATGTAGTTGGCCTTATTGATCTGAGCTTATGTGCCTGTTATGTGAACATTGTCAAAATTATCCACAGCACAAGGGTTAAAGCACACTGTGGGTTAAATATTCAGACTTGATACTGTGTGATGTTATGTTGTATAACATGTTAAAGTAGGAACTATTAATATCATATCTTATTTTACTCATAAATCCAAAACCACAGCTAAAAATGCTAACATTTTGTAGGCCTGGCAACTTCAATCTAAACAACTCTGTGCTGGTAGTCGAGGACTGTGTGTTTGTGAGGACCCACAGAAGTGTCAACACACATTGTGAGCCTGCTCATGTGGATAAATAAATATATATTGATAGCAGCAGGTATTCGCACAGCTGTCATGCGAGGGACAAAACCTAGAATCTAATCTCACACCTCTCTTGTTCCTCTTTCCTGCAGAAAACACAAACACCACCACAGTTGCACATCAGTAGCATCTCTGTTCACACCGGACATGTGGACTAGCACACACACGCATGCATGCATGCATTCTGCCCACATTCGACCCCTCCGCTGTGCCACACACAATACAGGCTCATCAGTGGGTCCTAATCAGCCAGCTCTCACAGTGTAGGCTGTGCTATTCAATCGCCTCATCTAGCCATGCACCCGCGCACGCTCCCTGATTGTAATGCATTACAATTGAATGTTAATAGGAACACTTGAAGGTGGGCGAATGGAGGAGGGCTTATTCATTTCTCATTGCTTGTTAGTGCGGCTCATACGCTGCCTGTGACATTATTATGTCAACTATAGTATCATTATGAGCAGATGCCCCCGCATGTGAAAATATTAACATTATTTTCTGTATCCACCTGCCATTGTGATAGTTGCATAGCTCAGGTGTGCCCTCACATACATATGCAAAAGCACACACTCACGGAATGGAGGAAAGGTCATGTTGCATTAGTTAGTAGTTTCTTTTATTTATATTCTATAGCAAAATGAAGTGATACGTTTCTGAAATGAAAACCAGACATTTCAAGCCAGCGGTCAGACTTGGAGGTCATTCCAGTTGTTTGTATTTAGCCATAAATGAAATAAAAACAGTTACTACACTGAATGTAAAGGCACAGAAACACCAAACCGACACTAGCGGTGACTGTGGTGTTGCCTCACATTGTAAACTTCTGGGCCAAAAAATTGTTTTAATTGAACACAGGCAATGGCTAACTAATGATGCTTTGGTACCTGGTACCTGGTACTTTTTTAGTACCACCTCGGCCGAGGTTCCAAGCGATCTATCTTCTGTCCTTGCTGTGCCCCTGTTAGCAAATTAAGTTGATGAGTCAATAGCGGCTTTCTTGTTATTAGTTTTTAATTGTCTTCTGTTCAGCGAGTCTCAAAAAAGAACTGAAATTACACACTGTATGTTTAAAAGAATATTGTGCAAAATCTAGCACAGGGATGGAAAACTTCCTTCCTGGAGAGGTTATCCTGCAGAGGTTATCTCTATCCCTAATCAGGCACACCTGAAAAATCTAACCAAAGTCTTCAGGATTGCTTTAAAATTACAGGCAGGTGGGTTAGATTAGAGACGGAAATAAACTCTGCAGGACAGTGGCTCTCTAGAACTGAAGTTGCTCATCTCCAATCTAGCACATTTGGTTTTGTTTCAGATTGTGAGCTGTTTTTGACTGACTATAAAAACCAGAGAAAAGTCACCAAAAAGGGGACTGTATCCAGAAAATAGGGAACATCTGGTCAGCCTATGATCGAGGACAAATGGCAAATGTAGCCAGGATTACACCCCTAATCTTCTGAGACACTCACTAGGATGTTTAATTACCACAGAGAGTCACGACAGATTAATATCTCATCCAAAGGACAGCACCTTTATATTGTACCCAACATTATTGTGGGTAGGGTTGGGTATCGTTTGAATTTTATCAATTACGATTTTGATTCTGCTTATCGATTCTGATTTTCGATTCCAATGTGATAATTTTTTTTATCAAACATAAGCTATTTATTCAGTCTCTTTTTGCAAAACATTTAGTTGCAGCTGAATACCATGAACAAAAAAAATCACTCGTTTAACATCAGACAACTAACAAAATCGCATGTAATTTATGAATGAATGATTCAGTGACTCAAGATGTACTTGTTTCATTACTGGATGAATTAGCGTTTTTGAACAAATCTCTTGAATGATTCAAAGACATACATTTTAACAGCCCTTTTTTACCACCTACTGGCATAACAATGTAATCGATGAATCATTATTTGAAATGTCAAATTACTTTTTATTGTTGTACAGTGTGACAAAAATCACACTATATTGATGTTCGCATGCCCAGTAATTTTCTTACCCCGCTTTAGATTAGCGAGCAATGTCCTGGCATCAAAATGTTAATTTTACAACAAGTATATGATTCCTGAAAGTTAAGTATCCGATTCTGGAATTGGAATCTATGTTCAATTCCCAAACCTAATTGTGGGGCATTAAGGCTCAGGTATACTTCATTTTCCATGTTCCATCTTGCGCACAGTTGAGCATGCAAGCCTTACAACCTATATGTGACCCTGGACCACAAAACAAGTGTCAATTTTTCGACATTGAGATTTATACATCATCTGAAAGCTTTCCATTGATGTATGGTTTGTTAGGATCTGATATTTGGCTGAGATACAACTATTTGAACATCTGCAATCTGAGGGTGCATAAAAATCTAAATATTGAGAAAATCGCTTTACATTTGTCCAAATGAAGCTCTTAGCAATGCATATTACTAGTTGCTAGTATATTACTATTGCAAGTTTTTATATATTTACGGTAAGAAATGTACTAAATATCTTCATGGAACATGATCTTTACTTAATATTCTACTGATTTTTGGCATAAAAGAAAAATCGATAATTTTGATGCAATGCAATGCAATGTATTTTTGGCTATTGCTGCAAATATACCCCAGCGACTTAAGACTGGTTTTGTGGTCCAGGGTCATATATGACTTTGACCACGAGCGTGCACAGACACACACATATCCACACTATCTAGTGGACTGCTCTTTTCAAGGGCTCAAATCACTCATACAAGAGATGTTGTCCATGCACGAGTTTGCACATGTGCAAAAACTGGCCATCACATGAACAGCGTGCACAGACATCAGTTCTGGTCATGATTAATTACATCACGCAGACCATTCAAGAGCCAGAGCAGAACACTGACAAGGGAAGAATACTTCAATTTTAAGACCAGCACAGACCATCAGGTAAACACTTGGCGCACCTCTTTATTTAAAATGTCTCCCATCTAGGTAGAGACCAGGCTCAACCCTGCTTAGCTTCAGTGGGAAACCATGAAGGAGTTTCAAGTTGACAGCTGCTGGCGTTAGTGAGGATGGAGAGCAGCAGGGGGTCTGCTGGCCACTCTTGTTCGTGCTCTGGGTTCTAGTGGAGAGATTTATGCCACTAGTCCTGGGCCTTTTCATTTGTCTAATTCCCCGTTTGGAAGTCGGACCGATGGTTGGCAGAGCACATCCTGTCTGACTTGCCCGCTCGTCCTTGATCTCAAAGGCGACTGAAGCTTTGTGCGCGTCACTGCCCTTTTTTGACCGCCATCCAAGAGTACAATCACCGCTCCTGATATTTATTAGTCTCTCAACAGCCTAAATCTACTATGAGGCCATTTTCATTGCCAAGCTAACTTTAGAAAGGAAGCCTAATAGGTTTGTGCACATTATCTCACATCTGATCAAATGGGTGTATAATAGGACTTTTAGCTGGTGGGCAAGACGAACTGACTTGGACTGGACCAATCATAATTCAGAGAATGGGCTTTCACGGCACAGCTTTCTTTCAGCTGGATGTGCCCCGAAAGTAGTGATACTCTCCGGGCAGCTGCTCGTATCTGGCATGCTCGGTCCAGTGCCATGCAAACCCTCTGTCCTTGCCAAATCTGGCTGGATCATGCTACCACCAGTTGCTTATTCGAATTGGACATTATTTCACAAGCCCACAATAGTCCAAGATAAAAATTCATGTTTGTACCAGCTGTAAATAAAATGACACCCATTCATATTATCTTGGGGAAGCTTCGCTTGACCCTGTGTGACCAACTCCTACATGGGGAGCAGAAATGACATCTGACTGCAGCTTAACTGAAATTATTCATTTTATCTCAAATTTCCCTTTTAATAAAATCTCGGGGCTGCAGCAGCCAATTCCTAGCTAAACGACTGCATTTAACTGAATTCCAAAGTACAACCGAGAATTTCTAGCGAACAGCGGGTCTAAAGCACATTATTTCACTTCTCTCCAGCTGGGTGGCTTTCACTGTGAGCGTCTTCTCTATTTCTCAAAGGCCAGCACGTTTAAACAGTCTTATTAAACAATTCTAGCCATTTGCTTTTGATGCATCTCCGGTGTATTTACAAAACAAAGTGGAAAAAACAGTCCGCGAACAGATTTTGATCAACTTATGAGGGTTTTGTCTCAGTCGCAACAATTAGCACCTCTCCCCCGCAGAGAGTTTGATATAACAGGGCTAAATAGTGAGTAAACAGATAACTTCATCATTTCACAAGCTAAAAGTGATGGTTTTGCATCTCTCAAAATCTCTAGGGGCTGGCAAAGTGTGGCCACCGAGCCTCCCATTTTGTTCTTTTTTTTTTTTTATTATGATTTCATTGATGGATAGCTTCAAATGGAAGCACTCTACCTTCCAGCTGAAAGGAGCTATCCGATGCTCTCATGACAGCTCTGTGATGCCATTAAAGCAAGGAATGATCAGACACATCCAGTGGGCCCCTTGAGCTGCATATCTAACGTGTTTGCCTCTAACGCACTAGCTAATTATATTTGATGAAGATGTTGATTGCGTGCAGATTTGTGGCTAATGTCTGTCATTGTGTGGTTGCGGAATCGGCACTCGTTGCTGTAAACATATGCAGTACGTGAATCACACTTGAACGCGTGGATTTAAAATGTCAATCAGTGTAATAATGTTTTAAAATAAACTAATGAAAGTTTCTTTAAGATGCCTGAGTGTTAGTGCCAAGCGGTAGCCCTCGTTTTGAACAGCGCTAATGATAGCAGTCAATAGATGTCCGATCCCGACTGCGAGCAGCCATTCAAAACTAATTAAGAGGATGAGACCCTAACAAACGTACATCTGTTGATACAGACTGAATAGGTTTGTCTATAAATAATACAATGAGCTATGAACCGAGGGAGGAAAAAAAGAGCAAAAAATGCCATTTGGGTCCAGTAGAGCAATAAAGGTGTGCGAGCTGATTCAAGTTAATGATTATTGAGTGAATCATCGCAGAGAACTGAGAACAAAACAAGCTTTTAATTTGTTAAACTGTTATTGTTGCTAATCTGCATTCTGCTTTAAACTCTATGTTTCCCAGAGTCTAATTAAATCTGGTTCCATCCAGTTTTATGGCCTAAATAGAATTTGATCCTCTGTTTGTCCTTATTTAAGAACACAATGCACATTGGAGAGCATTTACACATACATATGGACATGCACAGAGATGCACAGACGTGTGAAGTGTGCAAGGGATGTAACCCCATCATAAAAGGGTATCATCAAGGTCGAGTTGGCGCCCATCTGTATCACTGGTTGTCAGGGCCCCAGGGCATTATGGGTACTTAACAAACATGTCGTGAGCGAACAAGTGCATCTGTGTCATTTAAACATGTTGCATATTTCATGGTTTGCACAAGTGTGTTCATTTGTGTTAGTTTGAAGGTTTGTGTGTACGGCTACATGTTTGTGAGTCCATGCATGTGAACGTTCCTTTGCATCCCATGTGAAGTAGTCCTAGCAGGATAGAGAAACACCAGAAGAATTCATACATTTTTCATGTCTACATTTCTACATCAGGGAGATGGGTGGTGCCATTTTTTCTCTTCTCCATTTAATATTTAATGCAAACACTTACAACAAATTGCCCCCTTGGGCCAATTATGAGAAGTTTGTGGTGAAGAAATAGAAATATACATTCCTATGCATGCCTACAGGACTCTCATATCTTTTACTGATGCGTTTGCATTTACATATCCTAATGTATGTCTGGAACAGCAGCACTGGCAAATTTGCAAACTGTGCACACATCTTGTACCGTATCATTTCCTTTCCTCTAATATTAAAATCAGTCGCAGACTGCTTATCATACTGCTTTATAGAGCACACAGGTTACATCTAATCAAATGCATCATCTCCTGTCTCTAATTATGCCACTCAGTGGAAAGTCGTATGCTCTTGGGTTTTATTTGATTTTTTATAGCATATTAAACTAGCATGTGATAAAAACGAAATATAATGGAAATAGTTCTAAAGGTATAAAATGATCATTATTTAATTTTCCATTCTTAGACACCACTGACAATAAAATTAAATAAAACATGCAGAGCTATTCTAACACAGTTTCAAGAAAATGCCTTAATTATTTATTATGCAGAAGTTAACAAATTTATGGAAGACCAGGGAGTGTTGTAACACATTGTTTCAGAGTCTGTAACAGTCATTTTATATAACTTTGGCATAAGTATATTCATTCTGCTTCAAATCAAGGTATTTCAGAAATATAGAATATTCTGTGTAAATTAGTGTCAAAGAGGGCTTCTGTTACATCCTACCTAAACAGCTGACTGTATCAACAGAAAACATGGACGTTATACATTTGGTGCATGAATGTATTGCGGTAATCAATTTACTTGTTCAGAATAATTATTTCCTAACCCCTAACCCATTCATGCACCACCTAATCTAATGCAAAAATGGTAAACATGTCAGGCCTAATACAAAATAGCAAATCAAATCAAACAAAGGCTTGCATCTCTAACAAAAAAGACCGTGTGTTGTAGCTGTTTCAAGTACATTTGACATTTTTACTGTACAACCATCCCCATCTGCTCAGTCAGATGCCACCAGTTCTGTCATTTAGCAGCCATTTGCATCATTCTTGCAACAAATTATAATATAAAATCTTACTTTACCTGTTATCTTACATTCAAACCTTTATATTTTAAAACATACAGTAGATGTAGCTTACAACATGTTAGTATGTTAATGATGTCCCTCTGTATCCCACTCCCAATTGGTTAAATTGATGGACTCTCCAGCCACTCCTACTATTTATTGCAGCATAAAAACGCAAACTGAATATTGACTAATTGCACTGCTAGTTAAACCAGCTTTTATAAAGTTGTGGCACATGTAATAATTCACTCAAAACGGAGTACGGCTGCGGAAATGTCCGAGGCGACTTCAGCAGACATAAACGCCATTGAGCGCTGTCCATGGCCCTAATCAATCTGGCCGGAGTTTTTCATTTCGTGAATCCTAAGTGAGCACGTACTTTACACAATTCTAAGAGCTCAAATTGGCCATTGATAATCAACAGCTGACACCTCAACGACTAATAGAAGAGTGGTTTTTGCGAGTCTATGAAAATCTCACTCAAGTAGCCTGTGGAAATGTTCGCATGTCTAATTTTACCTGAATATTTCTAGGTCAAGAAATGCGCCGTCCTTCACTTCAATTCTCATCTGTAACGTCAGTTCTCACCAGCCAGCACGAGGACAGCTCACACTCGAGGCGAACAAACAAAAGGAGCTCTTACAAGTGCTTCTGTGACAATACGAACCGTGCCTCACCAAACACAAGTCCGTTTGTGATTAAACGTTCAGGGTTTAGGACTGTGATTCATCGCGAAACTTTTCATCTTAATCGATTTCCCAGATTCTTAGAAAATCTTCCATGCGTCTGCGATTTATTCAACCAACTCAACAGTGATTCAGCCATTAACCTCCAATGAGCTAATTAGAGTGCTCAGCACTTGTTCAGAAACTGATAATCAAAGAAGCCACTGTGCATCTCGCAACGATGCGTATTTACAACACAGGTTGTGATGCTGAGCAGTGTTTCGCGTGCTACGAAGGCATCTTACCTCGCAGGGTACAGTAGATAACATCAGCAGCAGGAACATGGCACTGAAGCGCAGGATTCTGTCGGTGTTCTGTCGAGCAAGCGCAACGATCCACATCACAGGCGGCAAGCGCTGGGGTTTATTCCGCTCACGGAGACAGATTACCCCCACTGTGCCACGGCACAACGAGCCGCCTTGTGTTTTATGATTAGTCTCCTATCTTTCGCTTGTGACCGCCACCAAGAGGTCAGTGTTGTAAACGGGCACGGGAAATGAAGTCGAGCAGCTCCTTCTCAGTAGGCTTTTTGAAGTGGGATCGACTGCCTGAGCTCGAGTTGCAGAGGTTGGAAGGTGACTATGTGCTCGCGAAGCTGCTACGCTAGGAGCAGCACACATTGACGCTCTGGGAGAGGAATCAAAGAGATGCCCTGCTCGAGATGCAGCCCAGCCGCTCCAGTGTGTGTGTGTGTGTGTGTGTGTGTGTGTGTGAGGCTGGCTTCGTATTGACAGCCCAGTCTGTTGCACAAACAATGGATTTTTAAAATGGGATGAAATGACATGCATATCCCCAGGAGAGCTGTGACATTATGATACAGGCGGTTTGATGATTGGATTAGACTTTGAGCAGCGTATTAGCAGCGCTTTGCATGTGAAAGAGAGTTGCTGACAGTCAGCGGAGTGTCTAAATAAGGGATAATATATCCCTCTATCCTAACTCCGACAGGCCGATCAAGAGGTGTCTTGTATCACCCTGACCCTGGGGGTATTTTGTGATAATGACCAGATTATTGCACATTATCCCAGTTGTTGGGGCTACTTAATAAATAAATAAACAGACAAAATATTAACTCGAGAGAAGATGTTTTGTCTAGTTGTGGAGGCCAAGGAAAGACTGCTGCAATATTTAGAAAATGTAGGTTTCCCAGATGAGCATATATACAGTGTGGCCATGGCAAATGTACAATGTTCAAAATAGTTGACCATTTTTATGTGAAGCACTTTCTATTAAGATCGTGTATGAGATTGGCCAGTGAAGCCTTGTAGAGCCAAGGTTTTCAAAGTAAGGTCCAGGGATGAGTGGTGAGGGCCATGGCAGAGAAAATAGTGTACAAAAATATCAATAATAATTGAATCTTTACTATACTGTACGATGTATATTTTTGTATCAGTTGCATCAATGTTACACACTGCAGTGCTGTTACTGTTTCTTCACAGTAAGACGAAGTGTCCCTCTGTGGGAAAAATATATATAAATAAATAAGAATAAAAAATGTTGAGAGACAGGAGGAGGAGAAGCAGAACCTCTGGATGTTTGTAGAGTGTGTGGTAGGGCCCTGATCGCCCTGCGGGTTTGATGAGGTGGATTATATTTTTGCCCACAAGCAATATGAATGTGCATTAATAAACTAAAACGCCAGAATGCACACTCCTGCATCAAACTACGTGCAAATGCCTGCCACTCCCAGTGCATTATTTATGAATTATGAAGAAATATATAATGGCCATAGTAGACCTACTTGTTGATTGCACTTGTTTAAATGCAATCAAGGTTCATGTGAATTGGTCGCAGGCCTTTTCGATAAATCTTTGACATTTAATATTTAGTGTTGTAATAGGAAATGCCAGTTTGGAGAAACTCCAATGCAGAGATTGGAGTTTCTTAACTATTGTTGAGTAGTGAAGTGCATATTATTTAAGAAGCTCCAGAAAATATTCTTGGTTTTCAGTGTCAGTTTTCATTGATGCATATCAGATGACACAAATGAGATTGCAAAATCTATCTGCATTGTTAAATATGCATTACAAAAGCAACTATTTTACACACACACACACACACACACACACACACACACACACACACACACACACACACACACACACACACACACACACACACACACACACACACACACACACACACACACACACACACACACAGTGGGCAGAAAAAGTTATTTGTTTTCTGAGGTACAGAGCCAAATCAGGAGTTCTCTCTCTCTCTCTTCTCTCTCTCTCTCTCTGTTTTTGCACACTTGGCTGCACACTATGAAGAGGACATTGAGCTAAAGCATCTATATTTTCCCCACTATCTCTCTCTGTCACCTTAACAGTGGCAAATAGTCTTTTTTGTATACTGAAGGCTGCAGGACACAATGTCTAGAGCTTAGCGTGTGTTTGTGTGTGTGTGATTTTGCAAATATTCAGGAGGGAGCTTCAGAGAAGTCTGTATTTATCAGTTATTGTTCCTAACAGCAAAATAGCAACCCTTGAATGTCTATAGCTTAATTGTTTTCCAAATGGCACGCATGACGTGGAAAATTCTTATTGTGGGAACTGGCTATAGAGGGTAATGTAGTGGTTTTAAGGAGGAATGAACTGTGAAACAGGAACAGATCAATACCTGTTCATTTCTAAATTCCTGTGCATTGATTTTGGTCCTGTCTTGATATGGTAGAAAGACGCACTGGAGTCTGAAAGATGTCTGAGCTGCTGTGTAGCCCTCATGTAAAAGCAGCTTAACTGTGTGTCAGCACCATCAGCATTCTTCTGATCACTTCCACTTTCCCAAGTAAATATCAAACACTGTCAGTGAAGCCCAGCATGTGGATGTATTTCAGCATACCAAGGGCATACTGTAGCACATTTATGGAAGCCCATTTCTGTCACATTAAAAAATGCTCTGGTAATTCAAAATGGACAAATTTGGTTGAAAAGTCAACATGAAAAAATATGAAAAGTAGTGACAACAAGTCAAAATTATGAGGTCATAATTCTTATGAAAAGTTACAATTATTACAATAATATTTATATTTTTTGACATTTGGCTACCATACTAAAAGTATTATTATCAAAGAACAAGAGACAATTTATTTTGTACAGTTTTGTACAAAAATAATAATAAAAAATCATAAAATTGCAATTTTTAGCCAGTAGCAAGTGTCCCGTCACATAAATATGCCAGCATAGAGGGAGAAACAAAACAAAACAGTAGCAAGTGGCCAAATATGGAAACGGTCACAAACTCCAAATGAACTGCTCTTCAGTGCGTCTCATAAATATGCAAAGCATACAGGAATAAATTCAATTCAATTAAAATATAGAAAATTTTCAAATGTAGATTTTTAACAAACTGTTAATAATAAAATTAAATAAAAAGCCAGTAGCAAGTTTTCGCATATCAAAAGGCAAACAATAAAAAAAAGTAAAAACCCCCTTTGGTGCATGTGCGTGTATCATCACAAAGATTTTATACATTAAATTAATTATACAATAATATTACTACTAAAAGTAGTAATAAACTAACTTGTTCCCCCAAACAATGTCCCCCAATTTTTTAAACCTGTTTGGCAAACATTTGCATAAAAAAAGTTTCTAAAAGATGGTAAATAACCTTCTCTGTTGGCAGCAGTGCACTTACAAAACACATGATAGCGTTGCTTCTTTATACATCATCTTCCTAGCATCAGAAAACACAAAGCTATAAGATCAGAAGCCGGGGATATCAAGTAGGATTTTCCAACATCCAACTCTGATGGGAATGCAGCATCAATCCAGCACAGCTCACAGTTATTTCCCTCACAGCGTCACTCTCTAGATGATATTGAGACAACTGGTCATTCCTCAGTGCCATCTGCAAGACACAGTACCAGCTGATGGAGAGGCTTATTTGGGCATAAAAAGCCCAAATCTGGTCACGTCGTTCAGCCATTGCCCTCCTATGGGGCAAGAGGTATGAGGAGGGGTTTGTTGCCATAGCATTATTCCTTACGGTCACAGAAGGAGAAGGTGTGAGAGGCAGATTGCTCGTCGGCCAGTGGCAGACAGAACCAAACATGGCGTTTCACACCCTCCCTTGGGCGGTTGCACATTTAGTACCTACTCGTAACCAAGGCAACTGGGGCAAGGGCAAACAAAGTTCACAGAGAAGTATTGTGATGCGTTGTTTGTGTGGCCATGAACTCAGATGAGTAAACAACACATATCTGCACTTAGATAAGGCTTGTTGTGTGTTCACTGCTGCTCGCTGATTGATTGTTTAAGGAAAGACTCTGGACTCCACCAGATTGTTCCGTTCATCAGTACAATCACAGCGCTTCAATCTAGAGCCATGATTTCTGAACACCACAGGCACATATTCAGTCTAGAGATGAGACATTTGTTGGGCTGCGCTCGATAGCCTTATTTGTGTCTAATTGGATGCAGAAAGAAGCATAATGGCAAATGAGAAAATGCATAACTTCTCTGCCAGCTGAAACCTGCAGTTATTTGCTGTCAGCAATTCTCCCTGTTGTTTTTTTCTGCTCCATTGAAACAGAAGACATTTCATGTTTTTTCCCCATTCATTTTAGTTTCAGAATGGGCTTCCTGTTTTTTCAAAAACCCAGAGAATGTCGTTTTAATGTGTGCTGGTGTTGGAGGTCTTTAGACGGTCGCCCTCCTTGTCAAAGTTACGATGGCGGTGATTGCGGCCCTTGTTTCTAGAACGTGTGGTAACAGTAATAGCCATCTGAAGATGTATGGTCATAAAGGGCATTGTGCTGTGAGATTACAAGCTTTTCTTGCTTTTTAAGGGAATTGTTCATGCAAATATGACAACTGATTCTGTAAAGGGCTATTAGAGTTGGCATAGCAACGGCATTTGTAAACCAAGGGCCGTGGAGCCATTAACAGACTCTCGAGGTTATAACATCACTCCCTCTCTGTCGTCACAAGACCTGATTCACAGGCAGACGGGGTAAACAATTAAAAATTCACTCAGCTTTGCCCAGAAGGAAAGCTTCGTCCTTAGAGGTTAGTCAAAATGTTAGTCAAAAAAGTGTTCCCACCGAGTCTGTGGGTATGAGCAGACGCAGAGAGAAAGGGGCTGGGGGATAAAAGAATGGTTTTACATAATTAAGCAGATAGTAGCGATAACAGGAGCTTAGCCGCAGAGCACTGAACTCCACACACTTGGGCTCATTATTAAGTTAAATACTCCAAACTGTCACTGATGGTTTAATTACAGCTCTACTATGGAACAATCGCTTCAAAACCCGTCGGCGCCATCCACAAACCTGCCCCGAAACGCACGGGATCAGCCCGGAAAGAAGCTGAATCTTTTCCTGCATTTCTTATACCCATAGAGATAAATGGAGAGTAATTAAACAGTCATTATGATGCACTTCCCCTGCACTCTGATGGAGGAATTCCTCTGCTCTCACTATCAGCTGTTCTCTGTCCAGGAGGAATGGAACAATTAAAGGCGTTGCATAACCAGGAAGTAAAAAAGGCAGGGGAGAGTGAGCTAAACTGTGCCACTTTTTACTCCAGGCGACGAGAAACGAGATGTTGGTAAAATAATACACTTAAAAGGATAGTTTACCCAAAACCTACCCTTGTGTCGTTCCAAACCCATAAGACTTCGGTTAATCTTCAAAGCACGACTTGAGATATTTTTTAATGAAACCTTTCTAGTTCTCCATTAAAGGGCCAGGTAACAAAAACAAAAAAGCTCCAAAAATATTCTAAAACAAATCCATATGAGTTGAGCAGTTTAATTTGAGTCTTGTGAAGAGATCCAACCACTGTATATGATGAACTGATTTAATTTAGGCTTTTACTAGGCAGTTGTAAATGTCTGCAGTCAACTGAAATCAGTTTTCAACTATTCTAAAACTACTAATCAATACAAGGTTGGTCGGTTCATGGAATAATTAGGAGTTAATGTGCATGCCTGGATTAAAACTTGTGACGTTCAAGAGCTGTATCAGGAAAACAATACTATTATTTAGTCAATTAAAGAGATTGTTCACCCAAAAATCATTAACTCATCCTCATATTGTTTCAGATTTTGGCTATACGTTTTGGAACACTGAAACATGCTGCTTTTTAGTGTTTAGTGAACCTAAAGTTGATTTCATGCAGACACAAACTGTGTTTGTGATGATTGATAGCTGCAGAACAGCACATCTTACACTGTTCACTACTCACAGCTTTATTCCTTCCTGCAGACGGTTCATCGTTTGCACTGAGGTTGTTTTAGTCTGATCTGCATTGTGACAAACATTTGACTGCATCACACACAAACCCTGTGCTGAAAAGAGTCAGACGGGTTATGTGCAGTCATTGACTTATTAGTCATATTTATATTTAAAGTACTATACATTTAGCCAGTATGTGCGTTCCCTGGGATTTGAACCCATGATTGTAATGTTGCTAGCACTACAGCATGGAATGGTATGGCAAGTGTGACAACATCAAATCAGTTGTTCCTGACTATATGTATACTGTAACAGCCAATACTAAACTATAATCGCAGACATCTCTATTCAAGATACCTCGAAACGTTCAGTTTGAAGAGCAGCTTTATTTGGCTGGTTCTGTATCACAACAAGCCAAGATGCCCAGTTAAAGTGCAAGCACCTTAAAACATTAACCAACAGCACTATCCTTAAAAGAATAATATGTTCACACTTTTAATCTGTGGCGGAGCCAGAGTATTTGACTCCTCTGTCATCTCAATGACCACCCTAAGTTCAAAGGTTGTGGTACAATGTATGAGGAGCACATTATATTTGCCTCACATTGTTGTTCCTGAAGATAACATGGTTCTCAATTTTTTGCCCCCAAGGCCCCATAAGGAAATATTCCAGGGCCCTCACATGAGGCTTTGTGACCTCAGAAAAGCATAAAGTTATTCAGAACAGCTTTTGCAATTGTTTTAAATTACCATTCATAGCAAACGTATGAGAGTGAAGTAACATCTAAAAACTAAGGAGCAGAATGGGTTCCTCTCATGGTTCTACATAGCACCATTTAAGAAAGGCACAGCATACACAGCAAACAATGATATACACCGAAAATACAAAGAAGAGTAAACTAAAAGTAACTATGCCTTTATTCTTTCTGTTTTAAATATATTTTAATATTCTTCTGTCTGTATAATGAGTGTGTTATAGGTCTGTGTTTTATTAGTTGTTTTCTCCCCTCTTCCCACTTTTCCACAGATTTACATGTCATTTCTGGAGTCTTTTTCAGATCTAAGGTGTGAAAGACCAGTGCTGAAACAGGTGGGTTCATGACCCTTTAAATATAGGTGCTATATAGTGCTTAAAGTGGTTCCCTATGAATACTAGCCAATTAACCACCTTTGGTGCTATTTAGCACCAATTTTTAGAGTGTAGGCTAGAAGAGAGTGTATAGACATTTTTTAGTAATACATTTATCGTTCTGTGAAAGTCTATGATTCATATAGAGAGATGTAATAATATAGATCGCTCTGTTTTACAGCAAAACTTATTGATGCCTATTTTTCAATTTTTTAAGTGAAATTTTTGCCTGTGAGGTGATTACATGTTGAATTGTTGCCTTAAACATGAGAACATGATGGCGTGGTGCTTCTCATCCGCTGTGCATCATATCTGAAGTACAGTAAGTTGTTTACCATAAGGTTTAGGTTTCCTGAACAACTTCTACACAAGTTCAGTCACCGTATAAATTAACGTTAGAAATTTTGCATCATTACAGTTAATCAGATAAGAAAGACAGGACCGTTCCAAATGTAGCCTAACATTCACTTCTGTGTTAGTAATACAGACAGTGCAGTCAGTATTTTGAGTAAAATTAGACCACTTTTGCCACATTAAACTCATGGTTACTTCTACATGTGCTGTACTGCTGTATCAGAGTCTGTGGAAGAAAAAAATAAAAATACTCTGAACCCCAAGTGAATTTACACACAAAGATAAGTGTTAGGTTGTGCTCCACACTCTGCCCTACACACATATTTCCCTTGGACCCCCTGAAGCAGCCTTGGCCACCCTCGGACCAACCAGTGTATGAAACCCTAGTTCTGCCTCTGCTTCTAATGATGCACATAGATACAAATGGTTTTGATTATAAGATGGCAGATTGTTGGATGTTCTTGACTACAGTACTGTTCAAAAGCCTAGAGTCTGGACGTTTTGATCCTTTTATTCAGCAAGGATGCATTAAATTGATCAAATGTGACAGTAAATGCTGCTCTTTTGAACTTTTCATTTATCAGAGACGCTTGAAAAAAGAAAATCACAGTTTCCACAAAAAAAGTAAGCAATTTTTAACTGGAGTAATTGACTGCTGAAAATTCTGCTTTGACATTACAATAATAAATTACTTTTTAAAATGTATTAAAATAGAAATGAGCTGATTTAAACTGTAATAATATGTAACTAATAGTATTTAACAGTTGAACTATTTTAATGCAAAGTTCTGTTGTAAAACTGCAGGTCAATAGTTTCTTACTCAATCCGATATAATCAGATCGTTACTCACATGGCGCAGCTGATTGGTTTCTTTTTACATCAGCAGCCAATGAGCATGCTGCTCTACTTTCAAATACACCTGTCTAGATCTGCTACGGGGTGATTTCATGTGTGTTATATCCCAGATAGCATGCGGATGTGGGCCACTAGCACTGCTAGCCTTCTTATGGCTCGTTCAAAATGGATGTAAGTCTGACGTGGCCCACATATAAAATAGCAAAAAAGGCCCAAATGTATCAAATCACATATGCGCCTCTATAGGCAAAGATGTGGCGTTCACGGAAATGTTGTATCTGAATGTGACCCTAAAGTGGCCCATTTGTTAAATAGTAAATATGGTCCAAATAGTGCCAAACAAATGTGGTCCACTTTTGGCAAAAATGTGGCACAATCGACAAATGCTAATCAGGGTGTAATCAAATGTGGTCCACATATGTTTCAGCAAATGTGGCCCAGGTACATTAAAACGTATCTGGGCCAGTTTTGGCAAAGATGTGGCACAGTGAGCACTGGCTAGTGTGGCTGTGAGCCTAAAGTGGCCTGCACATGATGCCACAAATGTGGCCCAGTTATCCTAAACCATATCTTGACCAGTTTGGGCAAAGAAATGGCATGGTAAGCACTGGCCAATGTAGCTCTGAGTCTAAAGTGACCTAAGATGCCACACATGTGGCCCAGTATTCCAAAATCAAACTTTTTAATAGCGGTGTAATGAAAAACAAGCTCATCTAAAAGCAAAACAGTTATTCATTCACATGAAACATTTGATATCTTAAATTGATGGTGTCCATGTTAAATAAATGTCAGTATTTGGAAATGTCTTAATCATAATGGAACTTCAGAACCATAAAATGAGTTCTGTAGAACACTGCCATACATTAAAATAATGAGCAAACCAAGCATTGTATCTGCTCACACACAACTTCAGCTTTTTAAGGGTTAATCACCTACCATCTGTAGTTCACTAATTGAATACATTTGAATATAAATTAACAGTATATAAATCTACATGCAAGTATCAGCTTGATCTCTTCTGACAGTCATCTTTATGTGGAAATCATAAGCAAAAATCCTATATCCTGCTGTAGTACAGTAGTATACAGCAGCTGTACGCAATCATTAGCCCTGCACGCAGTCCCTTACAGTCATTCTCACTTCTGTTTTTCTTTTTCTTCTTCTCTGTGTTTAAGAGTGAATACTCGACAGTCACCTCTGGCCAAGAAGCTTCAGTGGTCTGATTGAACCCTTGGCTCTGGCATCGCTCACTCTCTCACTTTCTCTTTCTCGCTCATCTTATATATTTCTCTCAGCAGCCCTGCAGGTATCAGAGTGTAGAATGAAGTGTCAGCAATTCTTAGGTCTTGTTGTCTGAAAACCACTGCTGTCTGTTATTCCCTCTGGCCTTATTGAACCAGTGCTCTCCTTCTCCTGCAGCCGGATGATCAACATATTACCAGAGGTGGGTAGTAGCGAGTTACCTTTACTTCGCTACATTTACTTAAGTACATTTTTTGGGTAACTAATACTTTTAGAGTATATTTAAAAATGGGTACTTTTACTCTTACTCAAGTACATTTTTAGTGAAAAAACGGTTATTTTACTTCGTTACTGTGGGCGCTCCGAGTCTGAAGCGGTTCTCAATCAGAGTTGTAACAGAAAGTTTAAGAACACCAAGAGCGCTGTTCCAGGAGGAATGCCTTTGCAATGCACAATTAATATTGATATTATCACAATATTTGCCCTTGCAGAAATATAGGCTACAGTTGTTTACATTTTGCAGAACAGACGGAAGAAGATCCGTCAATGTGCATTTGTTTTATTATGTTCAGATGTTCTGTAGCGGTTAAGTGAGGAGTTTTCACTCTTCTCCGTGTCAGAGGTTATATAGGCTATAATACATAATTAATATACTTTGAAATATAATTTAATTCAGTGATGCAAATCAGAAATTTCATCAGCTGTTACTCCAGTTTTCAGAGTCATACGATCCTTCAGAAGTCATTCTAATATATTGAAAGGCTGCAGCGTTGGAAAACGTTTTGCTGTTTAATATTTTTTGGAACCTGTGACATTTTTTTCAGGATTCTTTGATGAATAGAAAGCTAAAAAGAGCAGCATTGATAATAAATCAACATATTTATTGGATTATGTGGATCATATAGGATTCATCAGTAAAGGCTGTTGAAAATTCTGATTTGAATCACTGAAATAAATTACATTAAAAAACATTAAAAAACTTTTGAACGACAGTTTGTGTGTGTGTGTAGATAGATATAGATAGATAGATAGATACACACACACACACACACACACACACACACACACACATTACATAAATTAATCTATATAAAAATAGACTATAGATATACAGGTGCTGGTCATATAATTAGAATATCATCAAAAAGTTGATTTATTTCACTAATTCCATTCAAAAAGGGAAACTTTATACATTCATTGTATAATGTTATAATGTATACATTCATTCCACACAGACTGATATATTTCAAGTGTTTATTTCTTTTAATTTTGATGATTATAACTGACAACTAATGAAAACCCCAAATTCAGTATCTCAGAAAATTTGAATATTACTTAAGACCAATACAAAGAAAGGATTTTTGAAATCTTGGCCAACTGAAAAGTATGAACATGAAAAGTATGAGCATGTACAGCACTCAATACTTAGTTAGCTCCTTTTGCCTGAATTACTGCAGCAATGCGGCGTGGCATGGAGTTGATCAGTCTGTGGCACTGCTCAGGTGTTATGAGAGCCCAGGTTGCTCTGATAGTGGCCTTCAGCTCTTCTGCATTGTTGGGTCTGGCATATCGCATCTTCCTCTTCACAATACCCCATAGATTTTCAAGACATGAAACCCATGTCTTGCATACGTCTGTGCGTAGTGGTTCTTGAAGCACTGACTCCAGCTGCAGTCCACTCTTTGTGAATCTCCCCCACATTTTTAAATGGGTTTTGTTTCACAATCCTCTCCAGGGTGCGGTTATCCCTATTGCTTGTACACTTTTTTCTACCACATCTGTTCCTTCCCTTCACCTCTCTATTAATGTGCTTGGACACAGAGCTCTGTGAACAGCCAGCCTCTTTTGCAATGACCTTTTGTGTCTTGCCCTCCTTGTAAAGGTGTCAATGGTCGTCTTTTGACAACTGTCAAGTCAGCAGTCTTCCCCATGATTGTGTAGCCTACAGAACTAGACTGAGAGACCGCTTTAAAGGCCCTTTGCAGGTGTTTTGAGTTAATTAGCTGATTAGAGTGTGGCACCAGGTGTCTTCAATATTGAACCTTTTCACAATATTCAAATTTTCTGAGATACTGAATTTGGGGTTTTCATTAGTTGTCAGTTATAATCATCAGCATTAAAAGAAATAAACACTTGAAATATATCAGTCTGTGTGGAATGAATGTATACATTATACAAATTTCACTTTTTGAATGGAATTAGTGAAATAAATCAACTTTTTGATGATATTCTAATTATATGACCAGCACCTGTACAGTATATGATCCAAAGTAACTAGTAACTAACTACTTGAGTAGTTTTTTTTTTATCTGATACGTTTTTACTCTTACTCAAGTAACTATTCAGACTATTAATTTAGTAAATATTTCTAGAAGTACTCTTACTTTTACTTGAGTACAGTTTTTGGGTACTCTACCACCTGTGCATATTACGAAGCCGGGTGTTATCATTAAATCTCTCGCTCTCACATAGACACCAATACATATTTGTACACAAATCCTCCCTTTAAGGGATTCATTAGATAAAAGGAAAACAACTATTTTTCAGCACTGCAGTGCAATTATTCAGGGTAGTCAAGCATGTCTGGGTGTGACAAAGCAATTTGCCTTTTCAGTTTGCTGTTCCTGATACAGATATGGGTTTGAGAAATCAGCGAGAGGAAGAGAAAGAGGGAAAGAGCGAGTGTATCGGTTCACTGCCCCCAGCGCATCATGCTATCAGCCGTTATTTACCTTGCGTATAGAGCGCTGTGTGGTTCTGTGACTGCTGATCAGCTCTCTGCTCAGGGTCTTACACTCTAGGGTTAAAGGAAGGGCTCATTACCGGAGGACGTCCTGTGTGCTTCTCCTTGAATCAAGGTTAAGATTTGGGTTGTTCGAGCTCAGAGCAGCGGGAGGTTGAAAGTGCAGGAAAATGATTCTATCGCTGGCCGTGTGATCATGAGTGAGAGGAGCATTCATGGTCACTGACTTCATATTTATCTTATCTTACCTGAACTCTTGCAGGGT